>JAXGGA010004510.1:0-87524 GCA_038373865.1 Uloborus plumipes | reverse complement strand
TCCCCTTTTCCACATACGATGTATCCAGCTTCTTCTGTCACGAAATTCAATTATTTTTACCATAATCTTGTTGGAGTCTGTGTTATAATCCCGACGGGCATGATATTAACAAATAATGTTTACGCAGTGGAAAGACACATTTTTTTTTTTTTTTTTGCAGTTTTAACGCAGTTTTTTCGGAGTTGTTATATTCCTAATACGAGAATGGACACATAAGTATGTCTGAGCTCTAAGAGACACACTTATTACACACTGATTATTCTCATATGATTGAGACACTGCTTAAGTGTCTCAATTATCTTAAGCAGTTACTGAACTGCTTAAGATGATTGAGACACTTAAACAGTTCAGTAGTCCCTTTGTATTGCAAAAGCATTTTTTTTATAAATCTTTGTTCTTTACTTATCACAAAACTACTTCATTTTTAAATGTGTTCAATTTTTCTACTTGTTTATAATAGAGGGTAATTTTATGAAAACGCATGACACTTTCTAACTAAATTGTTAAAAAAAGAAAAACTGTTTTGGATTTTTTAAAAATGTGTTGTTTTTATAAGAAACTTAGTGAAGGAAAAATAAAGGAAACTCAATTTAACAACGTAGAACTTTAATTATGCTTTCATTGCACAGAAAATGTAAAAAGATTGATTCCTTTTATTAATATTTAGATCTATTTTTATTTACCAGGACACCAGGTGTGAGACAATTTTCTTACATTCAAGACACGAAATAGTATTTAAATTCTAAAATGGTCTTATTTTATTACTATCTCATCTCATTATAAACTATTTTATTCGTTTTTTATTACGTAAATTACATACAACAGATAAAAAACAGAATATTTTTTTTTAACGGAGCAAAAATGCTGTGTAGCAGCATAAAATGGTGCATAACTTTAGTTTTTGATCGTACATACATTTTATTCCAACTTACTATCTCTAAAACTGTATAATACTATAATATAGGGTGAGCAAAATGGGACAACGTTTGAAAAAGTACAAATTTATACATATAAAAAAAGTTACAATTTCATTAAACAGCTGTTTTGGGCAAGTTGGTTCACTTGACTGTTTTGCACATGTGAACCTGTCTTCTTTTTTTATGCACTTTTGATGGGTATTGCATTTTGCAGCCTCGAAACAGCTGTTTGCTGAGTTTTGAACTAATTTTAAATGTATACATTTGTACTTTTTTAAACGTTGTCCCATTTTACTAATTTCAGGGTACAAAGTTTTCGACTGTTTTTTTACAATTATACTATAGGGTATTTCATATTGATTATTAATATTATTTATTATGGAAAGTAATGTTATGCATACTATACCCATTTAAGATTGCATAATTTACTACTACTAATTTAATTTTAAATGCTTAGAAATAAATTTTTAAATAATTTAAGTAACCTTTAGAAAAATATTTGGACACGCCAATCAACATCCTGGAAATTTGAAATTTTTCTTAAAACTTAGTTAAAAATCATAAAAAACAGTTATCTTTCGATGTGAAACTAAAGACGTTGAGGGAAAAACTTTCTTTCAATTAAAACTGAAAAAGCAACTTTCTGGGTCAAGCAATACTTTTGTTATTGTTCTCTGACGTGATATTGTAGAGTTTTGAAGAATCATCCTTTTTTTCATATATATGTAGTCATTAAATGCAAGTCGGAGCTTAAAAACCTTAAACAATCTTGAAAAGAATGCTTTGTGTATCCTATCTTCTGTGACATAGCTTTTTCCCTAAGACAAGTATTTTCTCCTTGATAAGCTTCAACTTAAAACCACTTTCGTCTTATTTTTTGGCGAAGAAATACGACTCAAATGGAAATCCTTAACATTTTAAAACCACAAGCTGTGGCATTATCTTTCGAAAATTTCTTTCAAAAGGATTCGGAACGGAACATAAAATAGACTGAAGGTAGAATAAACTGCTTACAACTGCAAGAATAAATTGTAGACAGAATCTTGAATGTCACCGGAGAGTTTATTTGAAGTTAAAAGAGCGTTAATAAAAGCGAATGATTAGATTCTTAGGGTTACTGCTTGGGCGGATTTTTTTCCCTTGTTTATCTTTGAAGATTTTTGTTAATGATGTGTCTCTTTTCAATAAGGGTTTGTTGATGCATGAAATTGATGTTAAACTATGTAAAAGCTTGCGGAGTAAAAGTATTTGATTGAAATTGAACCATGGTTAAAGTTTAGTGGTGGTTAAATGATATGGAATGGAGTATTGCCCGGAGATAGAAGACTTAAATCAGGGCTTGCATTTAAACTGTCGGTATTTTGAACTGAGTTTGCATTTTCGACTGTTCTTAAGTTCGTAGTTTTGAGATTGAATGAATTAGTAAAATAATAACAAAACTTGGGGGACATTACACGTTCGCAAACAGTTTAACTCAAATAAGTTGAATTCCGATTCGCTAAGGCTTGAAGGATTGCATTTATTTAAAAAAAAATTTGAAAAGTTAGTTTGTGTTGCGATAACAGTAACCGGAGTTATGAAAATCTAAACATTTCTCCTCTTTTATCGTACACATCAAGTTACCTGAGTTACACCATATTATTCATGTTGCTGCTGTTTCTGCTGCCAATGGTATTGGAGAGTCTAAGCCACTTTTACGTGTATTTAGTTAGGATTTAAGATAGAATAAAGCTCTTTTCATAAGGAGGCCCAAGTCGTAGTAGCCCAATCGCCAGTCGAAAAAGCTTCAGACTCGTTACCCGAGGGTCCCGGGTTAGATCCCAGCCGCTAAAAGATCCACCCTGTTCCCTAATGTAGATTGGAGCACATTAAATATGGGTTGTGGTTTTCAAGTTCTCCAAGTTACCATTCTAAATCAAAAACCTTGAGGTTGCTGGACCAGGTGGGCTTCTGGTCTGGATCAAAAAACGGGGCCCTTATCAGGGCTCAGCAGATGATTAAACTACGTGTAGTGGTAGGTAGGTAAGGGAGACCTTGGAGTGTATGAATGTATAACAGGGAGGCCCTTAAATCGTAAGGGAATCTGGTTTATCTTCGGCAGCAGCACCTACACAATTTAAGCATAGTTCTGAAAGGAAGGCTTTTGAAAACTTTTCACCAGTGGTAGCTGCGAAGACGATCCACAGGACTTTCGGACCCATGAATTTAACGAGCAAGTGCTCCACGTTTGCTCAGCGGTATTTGGTGGCATCAGGCTCCTAAACATTTCCAGGCTCCTAACATTTGATTTCGAGTCCAACGCCCTTTAGCCTAGGCCACACATTTCATTTATATTTGCATTAAATTCTACCCTCAATATCGACCCGTTTTCAAAAATATTGCCTTAGCTGATTCATTTATTTCTCTGTATGCCCTACCTATTATTTATTGCATGCATTTTATAAGTAGGTATTCAGTCAATCAAATCAAGCAACTTTCTATGTACAAGACTTTCTATGTATTTTTCTTTGTCCACTTCAAACACTTACGTAGTTTTTGAACTCACTACATTTATTCCTTCATCGAGTGTGCCTGGTGTTTTTAAAATACTAGTCATAAAAATCCAAAATCATTATATTTTTGTAACTTTAACCTCAGTTGCATGCTTTGCATACTTCCTGAAGCACATTTCCTATTACTCTACTTATAAGAAATAGAAAGATTTGTTTTGAAGGTTTACCTACATTCTACTACTTCTGACGACAAACGTTTTTTAAATCCGTTTTTCTTAGAGCAAAATAACATTTGACGACAATAAATAGGTATGGCAAATCGTTGAGTAGATTTTTTCTTTACCCTTTTAGCGAAAATATAACCGAAAACGGTTCACCAAAAAAAAAAAAAAAAAGACAAAAAATTATCGAAGTGATTTGTGTTCTCCTTTGACGTTGCTCTAAGTTTGTTATGCAATTTTTAAATTATTTTTATATTCACCATTTTTGCTGCATTTTTCTAACAGTTTATGACATAGGTGTTTTTCTTTCAATTATATTTTTTTCTTCTTCAAATACTAGCTGTTTTAATATCTGCTTCTATTGTTCATTTTGTTCATAATGTTTTGCGTTTATCGCATTGTTTTTACATCATTGTAATGTTTCCTAGCTACCATCAAAACAATGCATAAGTGCATTGCGCATTGGATTTTGGTTCAATATTATATTCATCAAAATACTATTTACTATTTACACCGTGATTAAATAAGTTAATTACACATTAACAAATACCGCAGTCGTCTTTTTCAAAAAGTAATTTTGGAATAATTATAAAATGTGCAAGGTTGCGACTGTTGAAAGTAGAGATTTAAAGTAATATGTAATAAAAATAATAATAATAAAAAGAAACCGCCACATTCAAAATTGTAAAATTTATCTAAATGATGTGATAAGGGTTGTGTATGACGAGTACTTTCAAAACGAAAAAATAGATTACTTTATTAACAGAAATAAACAGAGCATTGTGTTTGAACAAAACCTTTAAACACACCAAGAAAATTTTCATCTTTGATATGTTCACATAAAAATGAAAATAGTTTTTTAGAAAATAATGTATTTCAGTGGTGAATAACTCGATAAAAATTTTCATTCTCGATCATAATCATTCAATGTTAAAATTGTCCTAAATCTTGAAGATGAACTGTCTACACACTTGTTCAACAGCAATTCATTGATCCGATACGAAATTTAAGCGTTATTATTCCGAAGAGTTACCTATACACTAAAAGTGATATGTTTAATTATAGCTTAAACATCTTCCATTCCATTAGCAAACCCGCTCCTCATCCACTTAAAACTGTATCGGTGAATGGGTCATCTTGTGTGTTAATTTAATGAGATTTAGACGAGGGCGCGAGATCCGCGGATATTACTGCGCTGAAGAATGTGCCGGTGAAGGGGCCGGCTGAATGCTGACCAATTTAGAAAGATTGCCAGTCTTCGCACAGATGATTCCGCGTTCTCATCAAGAAGGGCATAATTAAAGCCGTGGCTCCAGTTGCCATAGAAACGCCTCTCCACAGTAGTCGGAGGGGGTAGTTTAGTCTTGAAAAGCTTGTGAAACACTTTGTCGAGGTTGACATTTATATGCATTTTAAAGTGATTTTTGTAACAAATGTGTTTTAATAAGTCTGCACGTATTGTTTTTGCGAGTTTGCTTGCTTTTTAGCCTACTTTCCCGTTAAAAATAAAAGAGACCAAAAAAGTAATAAAAGTGGCTTAATGCATCTAAAAAATATCGCCAAGTCCAAAACAGAGTCGAAAAAAAAAAAATAAATAAATAAATAAATAAATATCGAAAAATTGAAAATTTGAAAGTAGGGTATTGAGATGGGGAATTTGTGTGTCGGTCGGTCTGTCTGTCCCCCCCCCCCCCTAATAACTTTTGAATGTACATTCCGATTTGAACGAAATTTTTTTTGTTGAAAGATCTCGGCGAGTACATCTCATTCCCATATTTGATTTTTCGATTTGAACAATTTTTTGTTCAACTTTGAGCCGTTCAAACAACCTGTCCCGCGATATTAACTTTTAAGTTAACAGTCCGATTTAAACAAACTTTTTTTTTTGTTCGAAAGATCTTTTCAACGATACTTCATTCCCGTATCTACATTTTCGATTTGAACAATTTTTCGTTCATCATTGAACCGTTCAAACAAGCTGTCACCCCTTATAACTTTTGAGTGAACAGTCTGATTTATACATTTTTTTTTTTTTTTTTTTGTTCGAAGAAATCTCGGCAAGGATACTTTATTACCGTACTTAAATTTTAAATTTGAACATTTTTGGTTCAACATTGAACCGTTAAAGCAACCTTTCCCCACTTAATAACTTTTAAGCGAACCGTTCGAATTGAATAAACTTTTTTTGTTCGAAAGATCTCGGAGAGCCTCATTCCCATATTTCACTTTTCAATTTGAACCATTTTTCTTTCAATGATGAACCGTACAGAAAAAATTTTAACATGAGCGCCTACTGGCAAATTTAAATTGAATGTTGATTCTGAACTTAAAGGCGGACTTCCTTCAAACTAACTTTGTAAGAAAACGTTTTTGATTAAAAAAAAATGTATGTAAAGTACTTTTCTGAAAAATCTTCTGTGAGGACTCTGATTCCGACTCCGACTCCGCAAACATGGCGGTAATGCAGGCTCAGAAAAAAAATGACTGACTGGGCAGACGATTTTTTGTTTATTTATTCATTTTTTTTGTTTAATTTATTATTATTTTTTATTTATTTTTTTGGCAGACGATTTTTTTGTTTACAAAATTTTTTCATTCAACAGAGCATTTTATTCTTTATTTATATTTAACAACTGGCAACGGATTAAAAATAAAATTCGAGGCATTTGATTAACGAACGAGGTTTTTTTTTCTTTCTTTGATAAAATGTGTTTTGATGTTCTTTGTACTTATATTTTATTTATCATTTTTTTTTCTTTTGAAATCGATTGTGAAATTTTTCTACGGAAGAACTGTAACAGTTACATTCTAAGAACAGAGCGCTCTTCAGGGCCCTATCCCGGTTAAACCACTAAGCTGGTAGGTACGGGGGACCCTGGAGGGTGAAATGAAATGAAATGAAATGAATAAATGAAATGAAATGAACAGTTACATTCTTTAAAAGGTGCGACAAAACTTTATTTACTCTTTTATTTACTTTTTACGTGTTCACTTCATCTGATGAGAGGGGTACATTTTGCTTTTAGAAATCAGCTTTAAGTGCTACAAAGGTATGTTTGACATAATTTTCAATTTCAAATATTCAAGAGAATATTGATTAGATGCTAGAATGCCGATATCGATGTACGGGAAAGTAGGCTCGTTTAGTTCTTGACAGAACTTCTTGTTATTTTTCATTTGAGTTTAATGTCCGCAAGTAATTAAAACTACAATTTGGCATTAAAAAAAAAGGAAAAAGAAAAAGATACTCATTTAGTTCTGTAATTTCTCTAATATTTTCATTTAGAAGCGATTACTACAAAATGTGAATAAGTTTCAACCACGGAGTAGAAAGAAGGAGAGAAATGTTCTACGGATGCGCTAGTTTGAAAGTGGCAACGAATTCTCACCCGCCGCCAGAGGACGCTAGCTGAAACGCTCCCTATCTCCGACGGGAATCAATGTAAATGATACTGAATCTGTCATCTTTTTAAATTCTGCTATCTGCTATGGGAAAGAAAAGATTTTTTTTTCAACTGGATTTTGGTGTAAACTATTGATTAACATTATGAACTAAATATGACTTTGATCCCACCGAAATTTTGCCGTATTTTTTAAGAAAGATGTTTAATCGACAGCATCTAGCTACTTGCCAAATTTGACATATATGCGACTATTGTGACATTTTCTTTGCAATGTACGATATAATTTTTGCTGAGAATCAGTTCTCTAAATTGTTGATAAGTTAAGCATGAGGCAAAAAATTAATTATGTCAGAATTTAATTTTGTTATTAATTAAATATATTTAGTAAACAAAATAATTATTAGTTTAAATATATTTATTAAATATATTTAGTTCATAATGTTATAATCGATGGTTTGAGGAAAATTCCAATTAAAAAAAAAATCTTGCCAACAGCAGTCTTTAAAAATGACAGATTCTGTCAGATTTGGCAAGTTGGTAAGTGCATTCGATTAAACCTATTTCTCAAAGAATACGGCACCTATTTTCGTGGGATGAAAATCATATTTAATTCACAATATCAATCGAAGATTTTCACTAAAATCCAGTTGAAAAAAAAATTTTTTTCATCATTTAAAATTTTTTTTCATCATTTTTCTTTTCATCATTTTTTTCATTATTTAAAAAGATGACAGATTCAGTATCATTTACATTGATTCCCGTCGGAGATAGGGAGCGTTTCAGCTAGCGTCCTCTGGCGGCGGGTGAGAATTCGTTGCCACTTTGAGATAGCAGAGATTTAGCTCCTCCTCTTTAATCTCCTTGGTTTCAACTCATAATTCACATTTTTAAAAGCATTTGTTCTAGTTTGAAAATAAGTTTATATTTGCGTGCATCAAATGAATACGTTTTATCTCATTTAATTCAGTATGTTCATTTTTAAGACATTTAAGTTTTCATTACATGTGCCTCAAATTTCTTTCTAAGCTTAGAAATGTTTTTTTTTAAATACTTTTTTAAAAGTTTAGTCTGCTTCGATTAAGCTGTTTACCTCCTCTCATTTGTGAAGTTATACGTTGTTTTTAGGGATGCACCGAAAAGCAAATTGGCCGATTACAGATTACCGATTAATCGGTTGTTAAAAATCGGCCGATTAATCGTCTGAACCGATTAATGATAAGGATAATTGCTTTTCTACTACCAATTTTACCACCACTGTTTTTATCTTCTATACAATTCCAAGTTTAGAAATAGTAAGTAATTTATTTCTGGGAGAAGATTTTTTTTTCCATTTTCCTAGTTTTCACAAAATAATTTCAATATTTTATCAAACTTCTTAAAACCTATTTTTATATTACTTTCAATAATATTATTAACACATTGTTAGTTGTGTTAATTGGAAAAAAAATTATAAAAAAAGGAGGGGAGGGGGAGTGTGGTGAGCACTCCAATTTAGGAATACTTTTAATTCATAGTAATTAGTAGCAATTTAATTGAATACTTTTATTCTTTGAAAATTAGAGGTTATCTGAAAGCACTGTGCTAAGGAGAAAACTATCGCCACATGAAAAATGTTGCATCATTGTCTATGTATATTTATTCAAAGTAGGAGAATTCATTTAAAAAAAAACTTTATATCAACTGTGAGGATTATTATTACTGCTAATAAAATTATTCATCATAGTTTCCTAGTGAAAGTATACTTTGAAGAATTCTATCTGAAAATTATTTTTCAGCCGATTAATCGGCCCGATTTTGCCGATTATTAATAATCGGCAAAGTGGCCGATTATGGCCGATTAATCGGTGCATCCCTAGTTGTTTTATATTCTTTTTTTTTTCAAGCACAAAGGTATTTCTTTATTACTTAATATATTAACCATTTCAATGTTGAATACCATGATAAAAAAAAAAATTACTCAATCAAAACCATTTTCTGTTAAAATGACCTCTTGAATCTTACAGATGAACTCTCTACACACTTGTTCAACTGTAATTTAATGATCCGATGCGAAATTTGAGCGTTATTATTCTAAAAAGTTACCTACGCTAAAAGCAATATGTTTAATTTTCGCTTAAACATCTTCCATTCCATTGTCAAGCCCGCACATCATCCACTCAAAACTGTATCGGTGAATGGGTCATCTTGTGTGTAATTTAATGAGATTTAGACGAGGGCGCGAGATCCGCGGATATTACTGCGCTGAAGAATGCGCCGGTGAAGGGGCCGGCTGAATGCTGACCAATTTAGAAAGATTGCCAGTCTTCGCACAGATGATTCCGCGTTCTCATCAAGATGGGCATAATTAAAGCCGTGGCTCCAGTTGCCATGGTAACGCCTCTCTAGAGGAACAGCACTCGAAGGGGGTAGTTTAGTCTTGTGAAACATTTTGTCGAAGTTCACATTTATCCGCGTTATAAAGTAATTTTTGTGGCAAATGTGTTTTAATAAGTCCCCGCGTATTGTTTTTGCGTGTTTGCTTACTTTTTACTTTAATGTCTACAAGTAAATTAAATTGCAATTTGATATTCTGAAAAGAAGGAAAAGAAAAATGTACTGATTTAATTCAGTTATTTCTCAAGTATTTTAAATTATAAACTGTAGCTACAAAGTGCCAATATCTTTTAGCTCATAATTTACACTTATAAGGTATTTGCTCCAGTTTACATTTCATGTGATAGCTCAAATTAGTTATAAATAGTTGAGCTGATTTGTATTCTTCATTTTATTTATTATTATTTTTTTTCTCAATAATTTCAGTTCAACTCTATCATGCAGTTTTCCTCCTCATTTGTACAGTTCAACGTTGTTTCATATTCTTCTTTTTTTTTTCAAGCACTAATGTATTTATTAATATAGGAACCACTTCATTGTGGAATTGCATGATAAAAAATGTCATACTTAATCAAGACCATCTTCTATTAAAATTACCTCTTGAATCTTGCAGATGAGCTGTCCACATAGTTGCTCAACTGTAATTTAATGATCCGATATGAAATTTGAGCGTTATTACTCTAAAGAGTTATCTACACTAAAAGTGATGCGTTTAAATATAGCTTAAACATCTTCCATTCCATTAGCAAGCCCGCACATCATCCACTCAAAACTGTATCGGTGAATGGGTCATCTTGTGTGCAATTTAATGAGATTTAGACGAGGGCGCGAGATCCGCGGATATTACTGCGCTGAAGAATGCGCCGGTGAAGGGGCCGGCTGAATGCTGACCAATTTAGAAAGATTGCTAGTCTTCGCACAGATGATTCCACGTTCTCATCAAGAAGGGCATAATTAAAGTTGTGGCTCCAGTTGCCATGGGAACGCCTTTCCAGAGGAACAGCACTCGGAGAGGGTAGTTCAGTCTTGAAAAGCTTGTGAAACATTTTGTCTAGGTTGACATTTATCTGTGTTATTAAGTAATTTTTGTAGCAAATGTGTTTTAATAAGTCTGCGTGTGTTGTTTTCGCGTATTTGTTTGCTTAATTTAAAATTATGTTTATTTTTTTTTTTTTTTTACTTGATTTTGATATCCGCAAATGAATAAAATTTTAGTTTGACTTTTGAAAACAAGAAATAGAAAAAAAGAAATTTATTTAATTTAGTTATTTTACAAATATTTTCAAATCTGTTTGCATCTGTTTCGGTTTACATGACATATAGCTCAAATTTGCATTAAAGCATAGAACTGATTTGTTTTCTTTACTTGAAAAAAAAAAATGTAGTATAACTCGATTAACCGAAGTGATCGAATTTTTTTTTTTTTTTTTTTAATTGATAATTCCGGATGGAAGATAGTAAGGGAATTAGGTCAAAGTAAAATGATAAAATATTTTCTCAGTTTGAAATATCACTATTTAGCAATATTTTAACTAAACTCCTAAATATATAGTTGATTACTGTCAAAAAATAACTTTAAAGATAAACGAAAAAAATATAAGTCATTTTGAAAATTTGATACACATATTGTAAATTAATTAAAAAAAATAATATTGGGCTAACTTTCCTATTTTACGTATCATTAAATGCAAAAGCTGAGCTGAAGAAAAAGGATGCAGCAAAATAGAACTAAAATCATAAATAAATACCAGCGAAGTAAAAAGAAATGTAGATGTCGAAATTTAAGAAATCACTTACATCCACACACACATATTGATGCTGCTAATAGGTGTCAGAAAAATTGATTCGTGTGTACAGAAAGTTTGTATAGTTTTAGAAGAGCGTTTTATTTTAAAGAATTCGACTTGAAATTGCTTTTTCTTTCCATACAGCCTCATCTATTGAAAGCAATGTTGTTCATGCGGAATAGCCATTTTGGTTATTTTATACTCCGAGCTCCATCTTATATTCTTACGAGCTCTGAAACAGGTGTATCCAATTTTTGATTATAAGTTTGTGCATAAGATTTTAGTACCGTAAAGTCGGGTTATTTGAACCCACATGGGGGTTACTTGAGCCCACAGTAAAATGATAAAATCTGGGTTTGGTACTAGCGTTAGAGACTTCAGAGTGCTTCTACCTAGCGGAGGAACGAGGAACTATGCGCAAATCTTCAACTAGTAAGTACCAAACCTAGATTTTATCATTTTACTGTAATGGGCTCAAGTAACCCCCTAGGGTCCAAGTAACCCGACTTTACGGTATATGCGTTAAACATTCTGTCGCAGCAGAAGTTTTCCAAAATGAAATTTTTGTTTCGATAGTAACCTTCTTTCACATTATTAACCCCCCCCCCTCATCCATTACATTTTTACGGAAAAAGTGCAGAACTCAAAAAAAGTCTACGTTATGTTTTTAAAAAAGAAGGAAAAAAAAGATAATTTTTTCATTTAATATATTCATAGCTCTGTAGCTTTTATGAGAGTAACAACCCATAAATTGTATTTTTGAGTGTTTTTGCAAAGGAAGGAGAGAGGGTTATAACCCCTCTCATTAAAAAAAAAATTATATTGGTATAGTGCCCAGTTAAAATTTTATACAATTTCTATATATCTCTACTGCTGTTTTTGTACAATTTTGTATCAATCATTTTTTTTTCGTTTGTCTATCTATTGATCTATTTATTTTATTCATCTATTTTTTTCTATCTATTCATAAATATATAGTTATTTATGTCCATACATCTACCTAGATACATCTAAATAACAGCATAATATCTATAATTCGTAATTTATCTCTCTCTGTATATTTATTTACATAATGATGAATGAATAAGCAGCCCCATTATAAAGCAAACAAACAAAACATCAAGTATACGAAATATTTCTCGCTATCTCAATTATCTATTTTGCATTTAGTTATGCATATCTTTTCGGTTTAGTTATGCATACAAAATTATACTCAAAAGCGCGGCGTCCTCGAATTTTCTTCCTTCTGTTAATTAAACTGTTATCATTTCTAAGAAAAGGAAAAATGACACTGCAAAACAACGGAACATATAATGAATTTCAAATTAGCGAAAGATAATGGATAACGCCGTATATCCGAGAAATAATCTTTTAAACGAGTACACCCGCGTGAAAATAGCTGATATTAAGTTTCTTGTTTCATTCCCATTATTATACAGTTTGATAACATACGTGAAAAACCATCCTTTGAAACTTTGTTCTCCTTACTCCTTTCATTCGATCTCAATTAAATCCCTAATTATTTCAAAACAAATTCTTCGCGAAAAATAAGAACTTTTCGAGAAAGTAATTAAGTTTTCTGAGAACAAACACGTTACGCGTTTCCTACCTTCTCGGAATAAAACAGAGAATAGAAAAACCTACGCATATTTACGAACAAAATGCGGGCGTAAAGCAAAAGTATTCTCGATATAAATGTGATAATTGAATGTCAAAAATATTCCGCCGTACGGCACTGCCATCTATTGACAGGTTGCTAAGCTATTTCTTAAGATGAATTTTTATGTTCCTTATTTTCTACTTCAAATTACTTTTTTGATATAGTACACGTTTATACATGATAAAATGAGAGTAAATGTTTTAAAATGTGAATTTTCGAAATTTAAATATGTTAATTTCTGTAAACATAAAACACATTTTAAATCATAAATAATAAGTAAAAATTTGTGGAGTGAAGCTTCAATCTAAAAACAACATAAGATGCATCAGTAGTACAGCTTCTGCTCTTAGTTGTGTTTTTGAATTTCATCTATAACTATCTGAAATAAGTACTAAACAGTAAGAAATAAATATCTTAGTGCAGAAAACTAAATTAGGGTCATTCAACTTTTAAAAGTTTAAAGATAAAAGTGTTGCATGCACGTGTTTCGGCGTTACACATGGGCGCCCATAAAGGGGGGCAAGGGGGGGCTCGAGCCCCCCCTTGGAGATTAGCATTTTTTTTTTTTTTTGCTTTTAGTACTATTTATTCGGAAAACATTTTTTCTTCACCCATTAATGAATAAGTTATTAAAAATGCCAAATTTTAATAACTCTAATGTGCACTGAAATCGCTTTCAGAATTATAACATTGTGTCTCTTCCTACATTTTTCAATAAAAAAACAAAGACAGATTCGTGGGTCAACCGACGCCGCATTTGCATGGGAAACTCCTCCATGTCTGTGGAATAGCGGTTACGATAAAGAGTGGGCTGATCCGAGGATGGCAAGACAACTCGGTATTTTTTTGGCACATGGAATTTAGAAAAAAAGAATTTTTTTTTTTTTGTTTTACATTACAAAGCATTTCGGGTTTCGGGGGGGGGGGGCATGCATGTTCTAAAGTCTTTGAAAATCATTAAATACCTTTTTAAAATTCCTTAAAAAGTGCTTCAGTTGTATCTTATCAAATAAATAAACTATGAATTAATTGAATGGTTGCAATATTACTCTTTCGTGAATCATTTTTTAAATCTCGCACTGTCTCTTTTAAAGGATTTTATGCGTTTTATACTATTGGTCATTTTATACTAATAAGTGCTATTTCTGTCGGTGAGTTCGGAAACTGATCAAAAACTGCAATGTAACTATACTGAAAATCGATGTAAGCAAGTGATGAATGTTTATCTTTTCTCTTCCCTCGTTTTTTCTCTCTGTCGATTAAGAGCCGTTATTTTGAAATTCAGACAAGGTGTGGCAGTGGCATTTTTTGATCTTCCTCATATTTTTGTAAGTGAAATTAGGTCATGAGAAGTGAACATTCTGATGTATTTAGTCCCCCAAAAAATTTTGATTGTTCGGTAAAAATTCCCAAAGTTTGATGTTTCGCAGTTTTTTTTTTTTTTTTGGTAAAACGATTGAAAGGCACATTTCAGTGCGCTGTAGTTTTTACAGAAACACCACCTCAAATTTATGTTCACATTTATTGATTGCATAGTGTCTGGTTATAAGGAACCCATAGTTATTTGGGTTGGGGTTGTTGCTTTCTTTACTTAAGCCGACGCAAAATATGGTTTTTAGTCCACTTCCCCCAAAAAGCAACACCCCGAAAATTTTTTAACATATACTGAAAATTTATACTATGAAGAGATCCCACGCTTCTTTCTTTTTTACGCAACTTGACATATTTGTAGGTTCCATTGTCCATAAAAGCTTTTTTTTTTTTTCTAGAGTTGCTATTTTGAGTTAAATGCGATCAAAAAACCCAAAAATTTTGAAAATTTGTAAAAATATCAAAGTCTTTTTCTAATCAAAACAATGAAATATTAAACAGTTTTCGTTCCACATATTCTCTTCATAGTATAAATTTTCAGTATATGTTAAAAAAATTTCGGGGATATGCTTTTTGGGGGAAATAACGCAGTTTAAAGTTGAGCGAAAGTGAACTAAAAACCATACTTTGCGGCCGCTTAACTAAAGAAAGAGACAACCCCAACCCAAATAACTATGAAGTCATCATAACCAGAGACTGTACAATCAATAAATGTAAACAAATTTGAGGTGGCGATTCTGTAAAAAACTACAGCGCACTGAAATGCAACTTTCAATCGTTTTACCAAAAAAAGCTGCTAAACATCAGACTTTGGGAATTTTTACCGAGAAAACAAATTTTTGGGGGAGGGGGCTATAAAAACTTCAGAATGTTCATTTCTGCTGACTTATTTTCACATTTAAAAAAAATGAGGAAAATCAAAAATTATCACTGCCAAAACTTCCGTTTTTTGTCTGATTTTCAAGATAATGGCTCTTAATGTCAATCGTTTGTTTAACTACAAATAAGAAAAAAAAATTTTTTGATTGATCTAAATTTGCAAAAGAATGCGCAGAACATTTATAAATGTTTTGTTTGCTTATTTTCCAACATAGTTTTGAAGTCCCAACTGCCCCATACAAGGCCTCAAAATGCAGAATTTGAAAACATTTTTTCAAAATTTCCCGGGAGAATCCCCGGACCCCCCAAAATTACGAATATTCTACCTCACTTAAGAATCCATTGCATGTCTCTTTAGATACCCCAACCCCAATGAAGGTCAGTCAAAACCATTAACAACAAAAATAAAATTAAAAAACACACAAGAAACAGCAGGGAGGGGGGGTGATCAGCAAGAAAAAGACTCATAACACACAAAAATGTGTGTTTTTGGTCAATGTGCGAAATGGGCCCTCCCCGAAATTTTTTTCAGGATACGGCCTTCAAATGCACATTACATGCATTATCTGTAAGCGGTCAAAATCTAAACGAGTCTAGTACTTTCATATTCTTAGTGAATCAAAGAAACACACATATATATCTTTTAACTGTAAACTCTGAGGAAAATATCTGAGCCCCCCCTTAAAATTTCGCATATGGGCGCCCATGGCGTTACAAGGATCGTTTTTTCAATACAATGATTGTAAGCTTATGGATGAAAAGACGTCCAGCAAAAGCAACTGAGAGAGAAGCAAGCAGCTTCAAAAGTCAACACAGCGGATTAACGGAATCGGTGTTCGCTAAATCCGTCACGTTGATTTTTTAGCAACTTGTCACTATTTCTATTCTTTCTTTCTTCATCACAGAGTTGTTTTTCATTTTGAAACCATTGCTATTAGGAGGGGACTCGGTTACCCCTCATAGGGAAAGACTACGGGTTTTGTGGAACCCCTCTCCTTAAACATTTATAAATCATACTTTGCGTAAAAAATCCTATTGCAGTATGTACTTTGTGCAAAACTAGCTGATGTGCCCGGCGTCGCACGGGTTTAAATGCAGCATGCCAAGTCCAAGAAAATAAATTTATGATTTTCAACTAAGCCCAGTAAAATCACATTCTCAAAGGTATTTTTTGTGACCATGCGGTATATTAACTGATGTGATTTTCCAAAAAAAGCGCCTTCGATTTTCTAACTGTTGCCAAAATCAATTTTCTTTTTATTTAACCGGTATCGATCATTGGCATAGATGAATACGGAAATCCTTAGAAAGCAATAAATTTAATACTTATTCCAGAGAAGTCTTGGTTAAAAGTTTTCATTATGATCACTATTAATATTACATAGGAAACATATCTGTAATAACCTCTTGTACCTTTCACTGTTAAACAACATATATGTTTCTTCAGCTGTAATTGAGCGAATGGAAAACACACTGACAGAAAGATTTGAATATTGTTTAACAGTGAAAGATGCAAGGTTATCACATATATGTTCCCTTAAATAACAATCAAACCAGGTGCTTTGTTACTTCCACAGACTTGAGCTTTGATGATCATCAGACTTCAATACTATTTACAAATGTGTCGTCATTCACAAATAATGACTTTGTTGCCTGATATACGATGAGAAGTGGTGGATGGGAAAAGTTGAAGACAAAGTGAAGCTAACAATGATATTTTGGTGCATTTCTTTCATTCTTCTGGACCAAAAACTTTCAACTGTCAAAAAATGATACTGCGTGGGTACCCGCAAAGAAAATAGTACGTAAGGTTACTTCATTGGAACTCACAACGTTTTCTGGAAGAACACACAACATAACTGATAAACTGTTCAATGAAATATCATGTTTGTTCAACTTTTTAATCAAAATTACAAGTTAAGAGTAAGAGAGAGACACAAAAGTATATTTAAAAAACATTAATGTGTGTAATAGTTTATATCATTGTAGTGCATAAAACACATGGGTAAGTTCAAGAACGGTAGTTCATTTTACGGTAGTACTAGTACTACTGTCGATTATTTTTTAAAAATAGATGTAATTAAATGGGTATTGTTAACTTATATATTTCAGCATTATTTAACTTTGTCAGTTGAGATAATTTTAAGCCTTAGTTGCTAATTTAGTATTGCACGAGTGTATAAAAAAGGTAGCGTTTTTGTTGAAATTCGCAGCTCAATAACTCAAAATGCAGTTGAGTCTGTCATAATTTTTTTGTGAGATATTCTTATTAGTATTAAGAACAATTGACCTACGAAAATTGGCATTTTCGCGTTTTCCGCCATTTTTGAAGACCCGTAGAAAGAAAAGGAGTTCATTCTAAAAACTAAAACTTATGCTGCTGGTAGTATTATGAGTACTTAATCACACAAATAAAATAATATTGCTGAGTCTCTCTTACTTCATAAAAATTTATGGTCTTAAAAAATTACCAATTTTTACGATTTTTCCTAGTTTTTCGAGAAAGATTTTGACAAACTTTCTTACATGATAGGGAAACTCAAAGAAAGTGTATTTAAAGGTAATTTAATGCTGAACACACTGGTTTTTAAATTATTTTGATATCTTTAAAAACGACTTGGCAATAAATTTTTTCGCAAACCTGTTTTTCTATCAAATTTGCCAAATCTCCATTTTGAAATGGCTGCCAAATAAAAAATATAGCATATAAATTTTTTTCAGTTGAAGTTTTGTTCATATCTACCCATAGGTAATCCATGATAAAAGAATCAAGAAAATTAAAAATGATGAGCAACAAATTTTATTCATATTGGGTGATTTGAAATGGATTGATCCAAAACCAATATGTTTCTGCTTCGTACTGTATAAATAATCTGATCAATGTATAACAAATAATTAAGTGCTATTTGTATTCTCCCTCATAGTATTTTGCTCAAAAAACAGCAAAACTAAAATAAAAATATTTAATCTGCCGTTAAAACTCCAAATAAATAGGGGAATGTGGGCAAAGTGAAATAGTTAAGCTAACATACCAAATGAGCAAATTGGACATTTGTTCTAAAATCTGTGTATGCAAAGGAGAAATGATGTATTTTGCAATATAACTGTCTTTGAAACGTTATTTTTTCATTCTTGACAGTTATTGTGCACTTTCAAATAAAGGTGGAAAATTTTCACCTTAAAAAACCATGGGGCAAAGTGAAAAATGCTGAAATAAAAGTGAAATATTTCTGTCATGCAACACATTTTCTATTTGAGTCACACTAATTTTCATCAAATAAATATGTAAAGGAATGAACAAAGGAATTATTAATGAACAAATAACCAAATAAATAAACGAATTACTCAGTATATGAGAAAAAGAAATGAGTGAATAAAATAGATAATAAATAGCAAATTAAGTGAATGAATCAATGAGTAAATGATTTAATAAGTAAAAGAATGAGTAATAATAAATGAAGAAATACGTACATGATTTAGTTGAAGAACGCATAAGCAAACGAAATGAACTATTTCACTTTGCCCCATTTACTTTACCGAGCGTGCACTTTACACATTTCATTAAACATTTAAGATCAAAACATGCATAATATAAACTAAATAAGGACTGCACGGTACATCAGTGGGTTTCAATTAATAGTTAAAATGAAAATAGCAAAAAATTTATCCTTTTTGTAGTAAAAAGAAATATTTTTGAAAAACCAAGAATATTGCAATAAAGGTATCAAATTTTGAAAATTAATTGTGAGTTTTTTTCGTTGATCTTTGGAGAAATTTATTTTTTGACAGGAATCAACTTTATGTCTAGGAACTTAGCTAAACTATTACTAGATAAGTGGAGATGCAAACTGTAAAATTGCTTTACCGTTTCACTTTGTCCCACAGCCTATCGTATCTTTTTCCACGAAACTGTGTTGTAATATTTTGATGGAGTAGTTCAATGATGCCCATCCATTTTTTGCCCGAGGGGCCGCACGTTATATTACAATAATTCTCAAGAGCCAGAAAACAAATAAATTTCAAAATACTTCATTATTTTCTAAATAACATGGGAAAATGTGGAAAAGGAAAGAAAATTGCAAACCAATAATATCTGTTATCCGTACTTGATGCTTATTTTGTTAAATGCAAGTTTTGAAGAATCTATTTTCTGAATATTAGGCTCCAAATTTGTGACGTTTTCAAGAATTGTGCTTTTTTAGTTGTAACATTGAACAAAACAACATGGAACAAGGATCAGCTTCAAGGACTGAATATAGCCTGTAGGTCCTACCGCTGGAACCGTTGGTTAAAATAAATTAAAAAAGAAATAGTGAAACATATGTTTTTTTTAATTGATGACTTAAATAGGGTATAGCTTCCAGTCTGGATAATTTTCAAAGTTAAAAAGTTGAAAAGTCCGTTTTTCAAAACTCTATGTTTGCTTCAGTTGAGCATTGAAGTTCAACTTTATTAACAATTAGCTTCATGGTTTCTACTATTCTCTTTGATTTTTGGTATGGATTTAAAACTTGTATTACCAATTAACCCAACAATAAAAAATTGTTTGAAAATCTCAGAAAAAGAATTGTTGAATAAAAAAACCTATCAGTCCAAATGAGTTCCTAAATATTGAGAACAGGCTGAAAAAACGATGCGTGTAAAACCGATGCGGCCAAAAACGAGAAAAACCAACTGGTCTGAACTGTTGATTGGAGAATTAAAAAAAAATAGTAAAAAGAAATAATTTGAAAGAAGAAAGGGAAAATGCTAGAAACTGTTTAATGTGATAAAAATATTGCCTTTCGTTTTTTTGGTCCAGCAGTCCTTAATGCAAATCTACCTTTCTGCGACTGACTCGAACCTATCATTACAACTACACATCCCGGCCCTTTGTGGGAAAAATTGATTCACAATGTATTTTTAACAGCAAGGGCGTGGTCGAATGCAAAAAAGTTCTCCTGAAGGCGTGTTTTCCATGATTTCTCTTTTCTGATGGCGACTTCGGGAGTAAATAGAAGTATCTTGGGAAATAATTAAATGCAGAATTTGTCACGCGATATTTTAAAACGGTTTCATCCATTTTCCTGTTTATAATCAGCTTTTTACATGCAGGTTCCTTTACGCGAGTAAGGTTCTAGTCTTTGAAAGATATTTTAGTTATTGGAATCTAAACTCGTCTTTACAGCATTCAAAGCTGCTCTTCTAATTGAAGAAAATGTTGCAAATAAGGTAGAATCAGTTAGGAAAGTTGCTACTTCACCTAATGTTTTTTTTTTTTGTTTCGAACTCTTGTGGGTCTCTTTTAGAAAATGGAGTTAAATATTTAATTGTCGTAGAGCAGAAACAAAGACAAGCAACACAATTTTCTGAATTAGGAAATATTTTAGACACAGTTTGTATTAACAAAAAAAAAAAAAAAGAAAGTCCAGGAATAATTTTTTTTTTAGTTCTTGAAATTCATTACAGAATAAGTTTTCGAGTCGTTATATTTCACTTTACGCTTGTTTTTTTTTTTTTTTTAATTAGAACTTCTTTTCCTTGAAAGTTTCTATACTCACTTTGTTATTTGTCCACTTAGAAGCGCGGAGCTGTCCAATATCTTTTACATCCTCTTCAGAAATTATTACATGCGGGTTATCGACGCGAGTCAGGTCCTAGTTCCTATAAGATACAGTGAACTCTCACTTACACGCCGGCGCAAGGGGCCAACAGAAAAAGGCGCATAAGTGAGAGAGACATATAAGTGAACAAACCTATTTAAAGGATTAAAACGCAACATAGTTTCTAATCATAGAATGAATAATAATCTTTCTATAGAAAAGGGACATATTACTACGGTTTGGCAATTACTGGAACGTAACTACAATGATAAAGAGAAAACAAAAATTGTAGCATACCTAATTACAAACTGTTCTCTTTAAAATGATACATAAGAGATCCTCTCCCAATTCTAGTTCATGCGAAAAAAATGCCTTCCGTAAGTAATAAAGGCGAAAGATTAAAGAGGAAAGTGAAGAAAATGCTTATTTTTAAAGAAATTTTTTTTTTTTTTAACATTTTAGGAAAAATTCGGCGCCTAAGTGAAATATTTATGTTTAAAGTGACGCATAAACGAATGATACTATCATTATTTCGCTATGGAATGTGCTGGGACCATGTAAAATCATCGTATAAGTGAAAAAGGCGCATAAATGAGGCGGCGTATAAGTGAGAGTTCACTGTATTTCAATTGTTGACGTCTTTAGTAGTGAAAGCTGCTCTTTCCTCTGAGAAAAGTTTAGCAAAAAATGCAGAGTCAGTCATGGTAACTGGTACCAGATCTGACTTTTTTTCGTTTTGAACCTTTTAGGGTCTCTTTTAACCCTTTATGTCTCGACGGGACTCAGAAGTCTCGCTTATATTAACCCTACACTGCATGATTTTTTATTTTTCGTAGAAAAAAATATATGTGTTTGTCAATGTAATAAGAAAACATGGAAAAATATTAAAAAAAATTTAACTCTAAATTTTCACCCTTTTCTAATTAAAAATAATTTTGTTGCCAAATGGCTACACCATGCATTCAACAGATAAAAATGATTGTAAATGATGGCCTTGAAATTAGTTCTTTTTTGTAAAAAAATAGAGGAATTGAACATTTGGTGCACTGTACTCTTGTAATCCTTTACATTTTGACATTTTACATTATTTTTTATATGTACTTGTACTTTCCGATGATCAATTCTGTCAAATCTGATGTCTTTTGGAGGCTCTCTCGCGCAAGCTTTCTTTCTTTTCTCTCTTTTTTTTTTGGTTTGTAACTAGTTCCTCTGTAGCTAATGGTCTCTTTTTAATACTCTTTTATTAATTTCACATGTGGGTTTGTTTGTATGTATGTATGTATGTATGTATGTAACTCTGAATAAAAGATAAAATTTACGTTCTTTGCAAATATAAAAGTAATATATTTAATATTATGTTTAATACTAAAGGCTAAACTGTATTGCATATTGATGTATTATAAGTACCGGATATTCAGTAGTTTTGAAAATCAGAGGGAAACCCGTGATGAGCGCATTCCATTGTAAAAGCGTATTTTTTAGTTTTTTTCAAAACTATATTTTAAAATTATTAATGACTTTACTTGTCCAAGTAAACACAACGTTTGCGCTAACTGAAATCTAAAATGAACACGTTTTAAAGGCTTTTCCCTATTTATTTTTTGTTTGTTCACTCTGTTGAACATCAACTAAGCACTGATAATTGCGAGGTCTTATAAACTGCAGAACAGCCGAAAGTACCACTTTTGGGTCCGCATGATTATATTATGCCTTTCAAAAATAGAAAGAAGCTAGCGCGAAACATAAACAAAGCACATACTTCATGAACTATAGAGATGAATCGAAGTGTTCTCTGGATGCTTACTGCATAATGTTGCCAAATGGCTACAGACGTGTATTATGTCCTAGATTTTTTCCAAACAATTATTTTGATGTAAAACGCATCTTAAACGAAAGATAAATGTTTATTTTATTCATGTTATTTTTTAAAAAGACGGAGAAAAATATTTAATTGTAAAAAATAATTTCAAAACATGGTAGTTTGAGTGATTTTAAAAACTATCCATATGGATTCATTTAAGAGCATGTAACAGACCAGTGCTGCCATGTATGGAGGATAAATGGTGATAATTGCTTTAAATATACCCAATACTTGCTTTTTATGCATTGAGTTGCCTTATGACTACATTCTGCTATTCATAAGGAGGACAAATTGTCCATGTAGCCAATTGGCAACACCATGCAGTGTAGGGTTAATTTAGTATTATGAATCCTATAGCTGGAATCATTCTTATCCGACGGAACTCAGAAGTCTCCCTTATATTCATTTAGTATTATGAATCCTAAATGGCTGGAATCATGCTTGTCCCGACGGAACTCAGAAGTCTCGTTTACATTAATTAAGTATTATGAATCCTATGGCTGGAATCATGCTTATCCCGACGGAACTCAGAAGTCTCGCTTATATTCATTTAGTATTATGAATCCTAAATGGCTGGAATCATGCTTGTCCCGACGGAACTCAGAAGTCTCGTTTATATTAATTAAGTATTATGAATCCTATGGCTGGAATCATGCTTATCCCGACGGAACTCAGAAGTCTCGCTTATATTCATTTAGTATTATGAATCCTAAATGGCTGGAATCATGCTGAAGCTTTTTAAGTAATACTCCTTGTACTTCGCTGGGAGGCCGACAGATGGTATCTGCGATCAGAAACAGTTTTCTAAGGATTGGGGGCCTTAGATCCTACTGATTTTCAAAATTTTTGTTAATATGGGTCATAAAGGGCTAAGAAATAGGTTACGTATTAATGGCGTGGATTAGAAATAGACAAAAACTTCAAAATCTTAGGAACCAGGAAAATTTTTGATTCAGTTTGCGACATTAGCATTAAAAGAATTTTTTTTTTCTTTTCTCAATTGTTGAAATTCAACAAAGAATAAATTTTTGAGCATATCTAATCCCCCTTCAGCGGGTTGCTTGACGTGAATGGTATTTTAGTTCCTGTAAGATATTTCAATGATTGACGTCTTTACTAATGAAAGCTGCTCTGTCTCCGGAGAAAAAATTAGCAAATTATGTAGAATCAGTTGGAGTAACTCTTACCACATATGACTTTCCTTTTTCGTTTTGAGCTTTTTTGGATCTCCTTTAAAACAATAATTGCATCTTTTAATAACGTAGATCAGAAATAGACAAAATATTGCTGAGAAATGCCAAAAACTCTCCCATTACATGAAACAAAGTTAAAATGACTGAAAGCATTCTCTTTCTGACCACGTCGTTTGATTTTTTATTTGTATGGTTTTAAATAATGCTGATTCTCTTTCTTAAATCATCAAGTCTGTACCGCAGAACCAGACTGACGTAAGTCCATTTTTGTAACTTTTCAGGAGAAGTTAAAAATCGATTGTCGGATGCATGCAAAGGATAGGACTAGCGATCTTTTAACGCTGCTAAATAATTGTGAATGTATTTGTTTTATAGAACAACGTTCTCATGGGTCGATGCGGAATAAGATTCTGCATATAATACAGTAATAAAGTGAAAATCGCCATTTTTGGACTTACGTCGTTCTGGTTCTGAGGTACAGAAATAATACTCAAACCACTTTCATTCCAACCCCGCAATTTGATTCTTAATATGCATTTTTTTTTTGAAAACCTTCTCCTTTCCAATCGTCAGAAAAACTTTTCAGCTCTTTGTTCCAATATAAGAATGAACTCTTCTAAAATTCTTACGCATCCTCCTCACCAAGTTTATTGATTGGAGTAAACATACTAAGTGTTATTTAAATCTGAGCCAAAGTTTCTTCTCAAATATTTGAAATGAGTTTAGTAACCTTTCTTTTACTTCCGAAACCTGGATAAGTGCCAGAGCCGGGATAAACGTGCAAAGCAGAGTTTGCCATTCTGGAAATATTGCGTGAGCCTTCACAGATGGAGGTTTGTTTTAGTTGGCATCTATGTTGCCGCTGTCTATATTATCAGCACAATACTTGATAGATAAAGAGCTACAAAATACTCCCCGCGGATTAGGGTGGCACGGTAGTCGCGGATTATCGCATGACGCGGATATTCGAGCAATAGGTAAACAATGATATCAATGTACGTTATAGCTAAAATGAGTCATTAACATATCACATACATTTCAAGTATACACTGCAAGAAAAAAAGCTGTTGTTTTTTAAGTAAATTACTGGCAGCAGAGGTCACAGTTTAAAACTGCAAAAGCACAGTATTAAACCCTAGCAGCATAATCTCATCGGCCGATGATCGGCCATTCATCGGAAACCGATATAATTCTCATCAGCCGATGATCGGATTCGATGAGTTCTCATCGGGAATTACTCTAATATGTCTCATCGGCCAAACAGAATCCGAGCAGCGAAATCCGATGGGTTTTGCTCGAAACACGATGCGATTTGGAGCAATTTACGAGCAGTGCAGTCCCGTGCCGACGAATTTAGGATCAATTTTGGATGCTCGGCTTATTTTCATCGGGAAAGTTGATCGGAAGGATAACGCTTTCTGATGAAAAGTAGCTCATCGAAAACCATGCTCGGATACTGATCGGAACGATGTCATCCTGTGTTACGGGATCAGTTTAAGATGAGTTCGATGATCGGCCCAGCAAAATCGGATGAGTTGATGCTACATGGGAACTGTAAAACTAGCTGTTTTACAGTTTATTACTGTAAAAACTAGCAATTTTATCATAAAAATTAGTTGTATTATATTGTAAAAAACAGTACAAAACTGGCAGCAGAGGTTCCAGTTTAATACTGTAAAACGCACTGTTATTAACTGCGAAACTAGGAATTTCACAGTTTATTACTGTGAACAAGAAATTTCAGTTTACTACTGTAAAATTAGCCAGTTTAGTTTATTACTGTAAATTTAGCTATGTTATACTGTAAAAACAACATCTATTCTTTACAGTGTAACTTAAAATGACAATATTGTGTATAAAAATATCTTGAAAAGTTAAAAACGACCAATAAAGTACTTTTATTTTTTTGCATTCAATGAATCATCCACGCAAAAAAAAAAAAAAAAAAAAAAAAACTAAAGCGTGAAAATCCCGTGGATAATGCAACCGCCGTAATTATGGTTACTGTATTTGCTACTTTTTTCGTAAACTTTTGGGTTTAATGGTTACTTTTGCAACATCTCAGTATTTTTCTTTTCATTTTAAAAGCTTTGCTGTTTTGCCTTTCTAAGCACCAGTAGCCGCTTCTGAGTCATTTAAATGGATGTTCACAAAACAAATTTTGAAAATTAAATGTGCAGATACAACGTTGCACAAGTAGCCTTTTTATTATTATTTTTTAAATTCTAATAAATAACCTATTTTTGAGTCAAAGAAAACAGTAACTTTTTTATTGGTGTTGTGTCGGTACGTATCAAGCTTTTTTTTAAATTGAGAGAATGGTTTGAACGCTTTGTGTCATCATTTCTCTCATACTGATTCTTAAAAATTGTTTTAATCAATTTTAACAAATGAAAACTGAAACTGAGAAAGGATATGGGTCATTCCGACGAAAATGGTACAAATCATGTCCGAGACTTTGGAATTTTTTAAAATCAATTTTAATAACTATCACTCATTAAGTGTATTTCTTATTGGTTCTCTGTTTAATTTTGCGCCATCAAGTATCAGTCGATTAGGTATAATACAATTAGAAATGACACAAAAAAATTATCTTTTTCAGAAGGAGAAAATGGCGTGTCCCAGCTTCAAATTGCTAGAACTTTAAATGTGATTTAAAATTGAACTGAAATGTAACAACAAAATAAATGACACTCCACTGCACAAAAGATGCTTCTGACACCATTTCTGCAGATTATTACGCAAATGAAAAAAATTTCCCCAAAAAACACTATTATTTATCCATGTCCCTAGATTTTCTATGTTTCGAATTGTCCACTCTGTCACAAGCCTTTTAGAAATAAAATAAACAATTGCATTCAAGTTGATATATTTTTTTAAAAAATATAGGTAGTATAACTACCGTGATTAGCTTGCTACATTGAATTATGTAGTTAACAACCAGGGTGAGCCTCATTCTTTTCTTATGATAGTTAATTTGAACTGTTAGGTGTCCACTCTGTTGGAGCCGATTTCATGATGAAAAAAATAGATTTTTTCTTGAAATTGCAGACAGACTTACAGTTTTTGACTGTTTGTTCCACTTTATGCTTGTTCTGTGATTCTAACTTTTCTTTGTGATTATACAGATATTTTTAATGGCTTATTTGTCCACTCTGTTATATGTCCACTTTGTTAAACAAAGTGATCAAAATATTTAAAATCCTTTCATGAATGAGTCATGTACTAGTTATTTACACTTCATTATACACAAATAAATGGAAACTCAATAAAAAAAATATGATTAGTTGGTGGAAATTATTTAAATTGATAATCTTAAGTAAAGAGTTTCAGACATGATTTGTACCATTTTCGTCGGAATGACCCAGATACAACCCCATATGACCCAGATGGCCTTTTTGCTTTTCAATTAATTTTAACAAATGAAAACTGAAACTGAGAAAGGATATACTTCTCAAAACTTATGCATTAACTAAATTAATTTACCGTGCGTGAAGGTAGTTTCGTTAACATACCCTCGTGACGAAAAAATTCAACCAAAAGCCAAATATCAAACTATTTCGATCAGTGACTAAATATGGCAACCAGAGATAGACAGAAGCTGACGTTTCTTTCGATGACTGGGGAGAGGGAGGGGGAGGATTGATATGATTCAGAAAACGACGTAAAAAAGAAATAATTCTGGAAATATTGTGAAACTTTTTACAGACAAAAAATTTATGTGTTGATTGTTGGATACCGATAAAGTTCAATGCCAAAGAAAAAAAAAGCTATTTACCTTAAAATATCTATGTGTAGATAAGTGTCCAAAATTTTTTGTAAGAACCTGAATGCAAATTCGTTCAAATAAAAGGTGAGCCCATATTCAATCGCTGATGACATTACCAATATAGAAATGTTCTGTAATGTACGTGTTATGTTTTTCAAATTGATCTTACTAACTTAAAAGACATTTATACTATTTTTTCAATTTATATTCATTTTTCTTGACACTATGAGAAAAAAATAATAATGATATAACAGTCTTGAAAGAAAAACTGAATATATATATTCTTTTATTCAAAAATAATTAAAATAATTGTGGCTGCTCTCAGATGGTGTCATTTCAGATATCTCTCAAAAATACAGAAATACTTCAAGTATTTTCAGATCTGTAGCTTGGTAAAGCTGGAAATAGCTAAATTTGAGGTCACTTTACCCCACCTGACGACGAGATTATTACCTTATTAAAATGGGTTAAAATAAAGGATGCGAGATTAGTATGTAGTCTTTCAGATTTAGACTATAATTGCGCGCTTAAAGGGCCTAAAATATATCGTCTCGAACAAAGGAGAGCCAGAAGGGTTGAGATTCAGTTGCTTAAATTTATTAGAATGGACAACGCTGATGGGCTTGAAATTTGCATAGAAAGCAGGACAGGAGGCCACTGCTTTAGGCTATTTAAATCTCAGGTTTATCTTCAAATTGGAAAGTTTCTGCGTTAATAGGGTTGTGAATACGTTCTGCAAGTAGTTATTATTTGCAATGGCATGGACAGTTTTAGAGAACCATACCATATTTATTGGGGTTTGATCTGATAAATTGATTTGATCCAGCTTAGTTTGGACAAATCCTTCGCTCCACGTCTTTTATAAAACTATTTATAACTGTCATTTGGTTACCTCCATACTAGAATGCATTAAAAAAACTTTTTTTATACACATAAAATTTCTAATAGTGCGGAAAAGCTGCCTTATGTTATTGTTATTATGTTTTTTGTACAAACATACTGATGAACTATTTTTAATTTTGTTCCAAGTCATTTTTATACGAAATTCGTCAATTTTTACAATTTTTTCAAAAAAGTAGAAAGAGGAGTTCTTAGTTTGGGTAGGGCAAAAAGTTGCCATATATCTGTACCTCAGAACCAGACTAACGTAAGTCCATTTTCGTCATTTTTCGGTAGAGGGGAAAAACGATTGTCGAATACATCGTTTTTCCCCTCTACCGAAAAATGACGAGAATGGACTTACGTTAGTCTGGTTCTAAGGTACAGATATTATCCCTAAAGCGTGTGCACTTTTTTTTGTCCTGAGTTCCGCTACCTCTCCGTTCATCATACGAAATTCGTTTATTTTACCATTTTTTCTACAATTTTAGTTTCAATAATAAGAAAAAAATATTCTTAGGTCAGCACAACAGTTTGTATAAGCATTTCCAATTAGGTTGAGCGTTGTGCCCTGACTTAATATACTGTACAGTATTTTATAAAGCTGCAGCACTTTTGTATACTGTAATACTTTGTATTACTGTACTCTAAGTTTCTATTTCCAACCGATCATTAGTAATGTGCATATAAATACTATAAAGTGCTAAACAGTACAACACTGTTTTTTCAGTACATTTTTTATTTATTACTTCATGAAGGAAATTGTAATAAATAAATAATGGTGAATTAAAACTGTTTGAAAGTGTTTATGCGTGTCCAAAGCAAGTGTGTATGATTTTTTTTAATCAATATAAGTTAATATAATCCACATGTGAACCATTTTTTTAACCGCCTTTTGTATATTCAGTTGCTATTTATACCCTTTAATATTTTAATTTTAAATTCGCTGTTATAACATAATTGACCAATTTTGATCTCCAGAGTATTTACAGGTACTACTACAACCCCAACTACTAAGAATAGTGATAATAATAATAATACAATTTTTCTTCTCATTATTACTAAATTATTGTTGGTAACTAAAAAACTAAAAATAAAAAGATCGGTATATTTCAAAGTATAGTGCAAGTCCTGAAAGAACCTACTTTTGGAAAGTTTAGCAATAACTTCTTTTTACTAAGATACCCTCTCAATCCTAAGTATTGAAAGCAAAAAACTTTTTCCATAGAATTATACTAGCATTGCCATATTATCGTGATTGAAATTGGGTAAAGTAAAAATTCTTTCATTTTACTTATTCTTCATTTTTCGTCTTCAATAATAATAATTGAATTTGAACTAAGCGGAAATGAAAACTTAATTTGAAAGTCCAAAACTGAAATTGCGGTAATCAATACTTTAATGATTTCTTTTATCATTCTGCCTATCTCTTTCTGTGCTGTCAATTCACCATATTTTTGATTCCATTAGTTCCTGAGGCAAAATTTTTCTTTCTCTTGGTTGAGCAATTAATCCTTTAAGTGTGTATAACATTGCAGCACGTCAAGTATGAATGAAAAATTATTAATATTTTAACTGATTTCCTGAACATATAGTTGATTCCAGTCAAAAAAAAAAGTTCTAAAGATCAATGAAAAAAACAGCACAAATCATTTTCAAAATTTAATACATATATTGCAATATTCGTGGTTCATCCAAAATGTTTATTTTTATTATTAAAGGATAAAATTCTTGTAATTGTCCCTTTAAGTATTACTTGAAATGCAGCACTTGCTTAGTTCACATAAAGCATCTTTTAATTTCAAACGATCAATGCAATTAGTCAAGTGCATGCTGGAAAAAGTAGATGGGACAAAGTGAAATACTTAGTTGATTTCGTTTACTTATTCATTTATTTATTAAATCATATACGTATTTCTTTGTTTATTAATGAACTTACCCACTTTTACTTATTAATTCACTGATTTATTTATTTACTAATTTTCTTATTCATTCTCTATTTTATTCACTCGTTTATTTTTCTCATTTACTTACAAATTCATTTATTCATTCATTGGTTAAGTTTTTCATTATTAATTCATTCATTTGTTTATTTACAGTCATTTGATGAAATCTATTGTTAATCATAAAATAGAAAAAGTTTGCTTACAAAAATATTTTTCACTTTGCCCCATGGTTTCTTAACCCCTTCCAGGCTCATTTTATTTCAGGATTACGGATCAAAAAATGTCAATTTTTTTTATGCTTATTTTCATACATACATATCTTTTTAAACATAATAGCATCATTTGCATGCAACATTAAACTAATTGTGAGAATATCTATTTAAATAAATGAGTAATAAATGAGTATTTACCTGTAAAGTTGGCTTTCTGTATGGCAGAAATCATTATACTTTAGAGTTGGCGCCTACTCTTATCTTAAATCTAGAGCTCAAAACACTGTATTGTCCTGCAACAATAGTAAAAAAGCATCCGAAACTATAAAAGGGACATGTGAAATAATTCGGGAAAGACTGGTTGTGCAGTGTTAATTTTCACCGTGCCCGAGCTACACTCGGAATGAGCCAGAATGGAACATTTCGCTTCCCCGAGTCCAGCTCGGGAAAAGCCGGGAAGAGGTTAATGTAAAAAATTTAAACCTTTTTTTGAAGGAACAAAATAAGTGCCCAAAATAAACAATACACTAACACAAGTTGTATTGAAAAATACGTTGTTCCTTTATGTGCGATACGTTTCAGAACAAATTTCCAATTTGTTTATTCTGAAGCAGGTAAGTTACCTTAACTATTTAACTTTGCTCCACATTCCCCTACTTCTGATCTTTTTGTGTTTTTTTTCATTAAATTTCGATGAAACAAAAAGTTTTTCTCATTGAAATTTTTTTTTCATATACTTATACCATGGTTTTGCCTGTATACGTCCGTCGAATTGAAGACTTAAACTGTTAAACAGCTAATACAAGTACAGTCAAACCCGTCTATCTCGAATTTCACGGGACAGAAGAAAAATTCGAGATACGGAGGTTTCGAGATACAGAGGTTGTGATAAAATTTACAAAAATAAGCAATTGGAACAAAGTCAAATACTTAATATCTTGCTTTGCATTGATATTGTTGAATATTTTACTGTACGACATGTTGTGAGTCCACGTTTTACTAATTGTGATGACTATATCGGTAGCAAGTGAATGCATACCTTTAAGTACGAACATAGTCTTTGAATGATTGTGCAAAAGATGATTTTTGTCTCCAAGTTATACCATTGATAAAGGTGGCTGGAGATGAAATTCAAAAATGAGAGTCGTCAAAATTCGAGATATAGAGGTTTTCGGGAAAAATCATTCGAGATAAACATGAGAAAAAACATTAAATTTATGCTGTAAAAGCGGGGAAATTGAAAAATTTCGACATATAGAGGTTTTCGAGATAAACAGGTTAGACTGTAGTATTATTTTTTGGAATGGTGGCGTTGAATTCCAAGAAAAAGTCTGTGTCAAACCCATGTCGAATACTCACGGGGTGATTCAGCGACAATTATTGAGTTACATGAGCAAAAATCTTTGACAACTTTTGCACTTTAAACAATATTTAGCAAAAACTTTTTAATTGCATTAGGGGACCTTGACATTAAATTAAAATTAAAATAATCGCAGATATTAAAATTGCTCCAAGTGCGAATTTTGTTTACACTAAAAGCGGTATTCTTAGTATGTATTTTTAATGCTACAGTAATTTTTTCTTTGTTTTCTCTATACGTAAATCTAATTCCTTTTTACATAGATTTTCTGGTTAAATGAACTTAATGTTCTGAAAAGTGCCTGAAACGTTTTTGTTTGTGATAAGATCACTTGTCGAGAAAAATTTTGATGGCCTAAAAATGATTTTATGATTCATCTGCTTTTCTCCAAGTGAAAAGCAATCCTATATTCAATTGTTTTTTTTTTTTTTTTTTAATGTATTGCAATGTACTAAAATTCATTGATTACAGAACGTTTTAAATAAAAACAATGCACGGAATCAGTGCACAATAACTGTGTATTGAAGTTCATAAAACATTTATACGAATATAATACCAAGAATATTGTAATACATTTGCCTTTATTGCGTTTGAATGTAACGATGGATACAGCACGTGATGTATTTGTTATTTGAAAGGACACTTAAACACGTTTCGCTTTTGCTTGAGTTAAACTGATTGAACTCGTTGCGAAATGAAACCTTCTAACAATTAACTAAAGAGTCATGTTTTCTTCTATTGTGAATTCCGCAATTATACTCTTTCCTTGCTCCATTTTATTCTTATGCTAGCTGCGGGGCCCGGCTTTGCACGGTGTGAATCGAGAATAAAAGTTATGTCAAGTGAATCGTGTTTTCAAGTCGTAATTAGATTAAAGTCAATATTTTGCCGGCAAGCAGTTCGGAAAATGAAACAATCACTAAAATTTAAATCCCCCAGTTGCAGGAAAAGCATAAAAGCTAAAGCAAGAATTTATTTGTTCATACTAAAGAAAAAAATGGAAATAGATACTTAATTAACTGTATCTTATTAATAATTTCTTTTATTCTAATGAATTTATTTTACGCTCATGCAGACGATTTTTGTATCCAGTTTAAAATTGATATTTTCAAACACAAAAATGCCCATATCTTTTTGAAGAAAATAAGGAGAAAATATCAATTAGTAATTTGAAAACTCTTGGAAGGAACCCTTAAATTTGAAAACCCTTAAATTGAAATTTGAACGGGTTAGTAGTTTTTTGATTTCCGAACCTCCCCCCCCCCCCTCCCCTACGACCTCTTCCTGATGGCTAATTTACCTGCCTGCCAAATTTGATCCAGATCCGACGTAAACTATGGATTTGTATGGGAAACATACATGCACACATACACAACCCACATATTATCTGTATTATCTGTTTTAAATGGATAGGGAGGCATTTTAAAACTACGCATTTCAGCATGTACAGTCGAACCTGCTTATCTCGAACCTGCTTATCTCGAAAACCTCTCTATGTCGAAATTTTTCAATTTCTCTGCTTTTACAGCATAAATTTAATGTTTTTTCTCATGTTTATCTCGAATGATTTTTCCCGAAAACCTCTATATCTCGAATTTTGACGACTCTCATTTTTGAATTTCATCTCCAGCCACCTTTATCAATGGTATAACTTGGAGACAAAAATCATCTTCTGCACAATCATTCAAAGACTATGTTCGTACTTAAAGGTATGCATTAACTTGCTACCGATATAGTCATCACAATTAGTAAAACGTGGACTCACAACATGTCGTACAGTAAAATATTCAACAATATCAATGCAAAACAATGTATTAAGTATTTGACTTTGTTCCAATTGCTTATTTTTGTAAATTTTATCACAACCTCTGTATCTCGAAACCTCCGTATCTCGAATTTTTCTTCTGTCCCGTGAAATTCGAGATAGACAGGTTTGACTGTATTACACTTAACCCCTTCCTTCTCGCTCCCGTGAAAATGACAGGGTGAAGTTTCGTCCTCTATTTCTCGCGCCCGTGATATTTCCGGGCTGAAGTGTTCAAAAATAATCCGCGAAAAATAATAAAATAATCTATTTCTTATGCCCGGAAACATGTTTTATTTCTCAATATGTACACCAGATGGCTGCACTAGTCTATTTGCAACGTTTTTAGAGATAGTTAACGTTTTTGTAGTAACATGGTACTATTGTCCTGATTGTGATGTTGGCCTTTGCATCGCATGCTTTGAAATTTATCACACAAGAAAAATTACTAGTATTTATTTAAATTATGCGTAAATGCAATAAAATTCTCTTTGAATGTTTCAATCACATATTTTTTATTTTCTCTCTTTGTTGGAAAACAAACATTCAGTCATAATAACCCTGAATGTTGGCTTTCCCGTTTTTTTATTTATTTTTTAATTTCAAGCTAAAAATTTATTTAAAAATTAAAAATGAATGCAAATATTGTATATACACTCAGTTTTATATAATTTTCTTGAATAAAAAAATAGTCACTTTTATGACCATTTTCTTCAAAATTATGCCAGCGTTAAGGGGTTAATCAAAACGCGTTAGAACATGATTCAATCAATGTCGCAAAATATTGCTACAGTTCTCACACTATATATTTTAACTAATTTTCACTATATTTACTTAAAGTTCGCAAATAAATATGCATTGACAGTGATAAAGTTAAAATAACTGTGTACACTATATAATAGGAAAACAAATGCGCTTTTGAAAATGTTGTTCAAACAATATCAATAAAGCACCAAAAACAAGTAAGGATTTCTTTTCGTCTTTCGTTTCTACTTAGCTAATATTAATTCAGTTATAAATGTTTTTTTTTTCTTCTGTTTTTCATTTTATTATAGGTAATAAAGTTTGTTTTGTTATGGTAGTTTTATCATAGTAGTTAGTATACCAATAAAGCCGCAGCACCGGCTTTACTAGGCATCTCACAGTGGTTCGAGGACCGAAAAATAAGCATTTCAAAGTTCAAACATAGAAAATGTTTAATGCCGTAATTACTTAGCCCTTGAGTTGTAGTAACATACTCCATAAGATTTATTTGAAAAAAAAAATGCATATTACCGAAAATAAGCCAAGAATGTTGAACAATTACGTTTTTAATTAATTTTGGACGTGACCCAAAACTGCAGTTTTAATTCATACGTTCAGTAATCCGAACTTAAATTTAAAAAAATTATTATTTCACATTGTTCTTTCACACCTATAGGATGCATATTACACCAGAAATAAAAATTAAAATTAATAAAAATTTAAATTATCTGAAGTGAAAAAAAAGTAATTGCGAAAAACATTTATGAAATATATTGAGGCATATACTTTTATCGGCGGCTTCCGGTGAGCTTAAAGCTATATAGACAAATAGTTTGAACCTTCCTGTAACTAAACAAAAACATTTTAGCTGCGACCACCTGCGACTGTGGGCGTGGCAGATGTTTTCATTTGAATCTCCCTATTTACAAACACCAATATAGTAAACTAAAAAAACTAAAAAATAACATGACATGGTATAACGGGGACAATTTGCCATTTAACAAAGAGATTGGCCATCAAATTTGACGTTTTCCAAAAAAAAAATCTGTACCTCAAAGCCAGACGAACGCAAGTCGCAATTTCACTACTTCTCAAGGAAAGCGATCTACACACAAGGGATTTTATCCTCTTTTTCCCCCTTTCGAACCACTGTACGTCTGACAATGGACATATAGGTGGGGCCGAGCTGTGTAATAATTTAGAGAAAATATATCGTTGAATAATTTTAATTATTTTTTCACATTATTTAGCAACAGGACATCCGGTTTACAGTCGGAAATGTACACATCTATAAGCTTTTAGGGATGTCAGCTTTTGAAAATTTGTATTAGTTTTCTTTTGGGAAACACGCAAATCAAAATTATACCCCCCCCCCCCATTCAGATTAACTCGTCCCAGTTGCTATTTTGTCAATTCAATACCAACCGTTGGCATACTGTTTGTTATATTTTTATTATTAACTTACGTATCATAATTTATTTTATTTTGTGTGCAACATAGAATTTTTTTAACACAGCTTCAAAAAAAAAAAAAAAATGCTGCCGAAATGCTTACTTACGACTATTTAAGGTGTAATAAATATTTTTGGACTAAATTTAACTTTCGCTGCAATTAATCTTTAAACGGCAAACTATCCCTTGTGTGCAAGATGGTCATTATTTTCTGGTTCAATTAGTACTAATATAACTAGTGGATTTTTTACACTGAAGTTAATTTGATTTAACTTGGGTTCCCCAAAAATATAACTAAAGCTGAAAAACTGTTTCAAGTAAATCGCTAAGTTCCAGAAAGCTAAAAGTTTTAAAGGTAGTTTCATTGTAACAAATAAACAAATGAAATGTTCTCTTCCAAAAAATGTCTCCTTTCTTTGCAACTAATTAAAGAAAGTTGGTTAATAACTTTAAAACGAAGCACCAATTGTATAGTGTTGTATCTATTCAGTGCTTTATGAAAAGTTTAAATCAAGTTTTCTTAATTGACTTTATTTTACTTCTCAAAAGTTTTAATTTATTTATTTATTAAAACTGAGTTTGTATTAATCAAATAATATTTTTATTTCTATTTCAAACGTTTTCAGAACCAACGTTTTCGAAAAATAAAACTACATTGCTTTTTGGTTGTGTTTCGGCTAATCGGAGTAAATGTACTTTTTTTATTGAAGAACAGTAATGTAAAAAAGTTTGAAGTAATTTTAATTTTTCTGGTTGTTAGAAGTGAGTTTGTTTTTATCAATTAATTGTTGTCTTCTAGATTTCAAACATTTTCAAAGCGAAACACCAATCAACTTTGTTTTAAAGTTGTATTTCAGTTATTCGAAGTAAATATGCTTTTTAGTGCTGAACAGTAAAATTTAAAATAAAAAAGTTTAATATCTGAAGTTATTAAAATTGAGTTTATATTAATGAAGGAATTTTCGTTTCCTAGATTTCAGACATTTAACAACAAAAACATCGATCAACATAGTTTTTTTTAGCTGTATTTTGGAATCGTAGTAAAAAAACTTTTTACAGCTGAGCAGTGAAATAAAAAAAAAAAAAATGACAGTTTTCTTTTTTGTAGTCATTAAAACTGAGTTTGTATAAAGCAACGTGTTTTTGTCTTCTGGATTGCAAGCCTTTCTGATTCAAAAAATCAGTCAAATTTGTTTTTAAATTGTGTTTCAGTAAATCGAAGTAAATGCGCTTTTAGTGCTAAAAAGTAAACTAGAAAAAAAAGCCAAACTTTTAGTTTTAATATGTTTCGCCATTAATTTGCGTTTTGAGTATCTATCTCTTCTTAAATTTCATTGAATTCTTCGTACAGGAAACAATATTTTTACGACTTCTTAGAATATTTTGACGTTAGTCACGACGAACTTTATGCTTAATTAAACTAACTCAAAGTTGCAAAAATTTTCTCGGCCGTGAAATTTTGTTTCTATATCACTCTCGTCCTTTATTCAAAACATCTTTCTCTGGCCGGAGAAACGACATGAATAACTCCGCTCAGTAGTGAAAATTCTAAAAGGCGAAATCACCCTCCCTTAACTCTAGTCACGTGGTGTACTTCATTTTCTTTCCCCCCTTATACCCATCAGTCACCGCGCGAGTCGAAGCGAACACAAAGCACGCCGTTGTCAAAAAGTCCGGCCGCTTAGGAGCGTTCGCTCTTCTGGAAGAAAGAAAAACTAGTGCCGGACTGTGAGCGTCAGTTACAACCGGATAGGTTGTTATTTTATTGTTTTACCGGACAGCGTAGAAATTTGTCGCTTTGTGTATTCATTTCGCTATGGTGACGACTCCATCAGCGGTTATGTAGCCCTGGCTGCTATGACAGTCTGGCCATGACAGACGATCTATTACTGCATGACCAGAAGACCATGCGGGAACAGAGATCAGTCCGGCAATCCGATGTCCAGATCGAGGTCCGGCCAAGAGGGGGGAGGCGAAATTCGAGTGGCCTTCATCGAACTCTTCGATCTTGGTGGCCGTTTCGACGAAAAAGCCAAGAAGTCCAACTCTGCTAACAATGACAATTGCTTCGAGGAGGACAGGAGGAGGAATTCCAGCTGCAGTGCTAAAGATAGTCTGCTGGAGGGGACCAAGAAGAGACAGACAAGGCAGAAAGATGCTGCCTGTCGAAAAAGACAACAGCGGGTGAATAATTTCCTCGAGAGACCGAGGGGCTGGAAAGCCATAACATACCATCTTTCACTGTAAGTGCTTTCTGGTAACTTTTACTCTTACCCTTATCTCTTGTAGGTGTCCTCGTAGATTGCTCAAGTCGTGCATTAAAGAGCATCGCGAGGGAGATAAACTGTAGCGTATACTCGGAAACTCCTACCCCCTCTTTTTTCCTCTTTTCAATTTAGTGACATGGATTAATTCCCATGGAAACCTTACTTAGGATATGTTTTAAAACTTTTTTGTACATTTCTTATTAAAAATTTAGTCGTGCTCCATAACGGATTTAAAACTGTGCAAATCTAATTTCTATACATGCTTGCCCACTGGGTACATTTACGTGGGTAAAAAATTCTGGTCATAGACGGTCTTCTCAAAACTTTTAAAACCCTAAAACATCGCGGGGGAGATAAACTGTAGCGTATACTCGGATACTTTCACCTTTTTTTTTTGTCCCTTTTCAAATTAGTGAAACACACTGCAAAAATGAACAGTTGTTTTTACAGTATAATACTGGCCGCCGAGGTTCCAATTTAAAACTAAAATTCACAGTAATAAACTGTGAAACTAGCAATTTTACAGTTTCTTACTGTAAAATTAGCAATTATACAGTTTATTGCGTTAAAATTTAACTGCATTATACTGTAAAAATAATAGTACGGTACTGGAAGCAGAGGTTCCAGTTTTTAACTGTAAACTGATCTGTAATAAACTGTAAAATTGGTAATATTACAGTATGTTACTGTAAAATTAGCAATTTTACAGTTTTTACTGTAAAATTAGCAATTTTTACAGTTTATTTCTATAAAATTAGCAATTTTTACAGTTTATTTCTATAAAATTAGCAATTTTTACAGTTTATTTCTATAAAATTAGCAATTTTTAGTTTATTTCTATAAAATTAGCAATTTTTACAGTTTATTTCTATAAAATTAGCCGTACTATGCTGTAAAAAAACCATTCATTTTTTACAGTGCATGGATTTATTCCCAATGAAACCTTACTGAGATACGTTTTAAAACTTTTATCCGAAAGTTTATTTTTTTATAGATGAATGAAAAATAGTTCTTTGCAGACGTACAGTAATCACATTAGACTGCTATGGGACACATGTTTTGGTCCAGTTACATGTGTAACAAAGTTATCTAAAGTTTTCAAAGTTTTATGCATGCAAACACTTTAGGGCTAGAAGGCAAAAATGTACTAAATTAGTGAAAAAAATGTATTTACTTGTGCAATTTGTTACGCACTAAAAAGAAAACTATAACTTTCTTCAATTGCTATTTTTAAATAAAGTTTACCTGCCAAGTACAGAACAGCTTTTGGACATTAGTGTAATACTTTTCAAAACTACCAAAATATCTCTCGAATCTTTCATTGTAAATTTACTTTTGAAAATTGTGTTTTTCAACTAATTAGTTTTTGGTGTTGTGTCAAAAGAAACAAAAAATGGGCCATTCCACAGAAAGCCATAAACCTTCTAGTGCATGTGACTGCATTAGATATTATTTTAAAAAGTGTAATATTTTTTAAATATTTTCAACAAAGCTTTTTTGTCTGAGAAATTACACATGCATGCATGAATGATTTTTTTTGCAAAAAGAAGACCAAGTTACTTGTTTTAAAATCGTATATAATGCCTGACAAATACCTGCGTTTCTGTGATATTTCCTACAAAACGAAATGTGAGTGTAATTTTACATGTTTTGAGGCACATGTACAGATTAAATTGTATAAGATTTAAACCTGGACTTTTTTGTGTGTTTTTTTAAAAAAATTAGAAATAATTTAAACATTTTCTGTATGAAAATAAGTTTGGACTAATATTGGGTTTTGGGCTTTATTAGGAAAGAAAAATTGCACAGATATCGGTTTTTTACATTTTTAAAATAAATTACACAAATAACTTTTTTAACTGAAATTTCATCAATTTCAACCATGTTTACGATTTGAAAAAAATCTATATTTATTAGAGTGTGCAGTATAAGTTATTTATCTACTGGAAATAAGTCAATATCTTTTTATCACTTATGACAGTTTAGATCACACCCTATATTTCTTATTAAAAATTCAGTTGTGCTTCATAAAGGATTTAAAATTGTGAAAATCTTAATTTCTATACTTGCTCTTGATCACTGGGTAAATTTACATGAGTAAAAAATTCAGGTTGCAGACGAGTCAAGTGAGTAATCATTGTTGTTAAAAAATTAATAAATAAAAGCTTTAATTACACTGCAAAAATTGATGTTGTTTTTACAGTATACTACAGCTAATTTTACAGCAATTTTGCTGTAAAATTGCTAATTTTACAGTAGTAAATTGTAAAATTGTTAGTTTAATGCAATAAACTGTAAAATTGCTAGTTTCACAGTTTATTACTATGCATTTTACAGTTTTAAATTGGAACCCACTGTTGTTTTTACAGTACAATACAGCTCATTTTATGGTAATAAACTGTAAAATTGCGAATCTTACAGTAGTAGATCGTAAAATTGCTAGTGTTACAATAATAAAGTGTAAAATAGATAGTTTTACAGTTCATTACTGTGCTTTCACAGTTTTATACTAGAGTCTCTGTTGAAAGTTTTAGTCTGTAAAAACAACAGTTTAATTTTTGCAGTGTAACTAAACTAATGCGTGGTGTTAAAAAAAAAAATCATAGTACAAAAAAGGACATATATAATATATATATATATATATACATATATATATATATATATATATATATATATATATATATATATATATATATATATATATCTGAGCCTAAGTCAAAAATGTTAGTTTCGAGAAAAAGACGATGAAAGATATTTGAGATTATCAGCTTAGTAGTTCGTGCCTGTTTTCAGTAGACTTTATTTTATCCTACATGAATCTACCGTTTGCAACATATTCTTTGCGCGGTACTGAAAAAATATTGTTTTTACCTTATAATACAGCTTATTTTACAGTAATCTTACAGTAATAAACTGTAAAATTGCTAATTTCGCAGTAGTAAACTACTGTAAAAGTGCTAGTTTACAGTAATAAGCTGTAAAATTGCTAGTTTCAGTTTATTTCTGCGTATTTTACAGTTGTTTTAAACTGGAACCTTTGCTGTCAGTAACATACTGTTGTTTTTACAATGCAATACAGTTAATTTTATGGTAATAAACTGTGAAACTGCTAATTTTACCGTAACGAACTGTAACAAAGCTGGTTATACAGTGATAAACTGTAAAATAACTAGTTTTACAGTTTCTAACTACGCGTTCACAGTTTTTGACTGGAGCCTCTGCTGCCAGTATTATGCTCTAAAAACAACAGTTTATTTTTCGCAGTGTATAAAAGATTCGAGCACATATGGCGAAAGTGTAAGCAATGAACGACAATGTGAAAACAGAGGAAAAATTTAAATTAAAAATGGGCGGGAGTGATTTGTTGCAGGAGCGTACCAGAACGCAGTGCTGATACTACTTCTCTGGAATAATACAGTTCCCCTTCACACTAAATTGATCACGGCTCCGATTCAATAGGCGTTTCTGTACTGGAAAATATACGAATTCACCCCTAAAATACAGCGACATATGTTGAACAGTTTTTTACTGCATTATACTTATTGTAGTGTAATTTAATCCCATAATGCCTAACATTTTTTTCCCACAGATATTTTGTATGCTGGTTACAAACAGTGTTTAATGGACAGGAAAAATAATTTAAAAAATATTATGTAAAAAATAATTTTTTTATTGAGGATAGAAAAATCCCTTAAAAGTTACGATAGACCCCAGAGGGTACATACTTTTTTACTAAAGATTTTTTCTGCCTACAATATAATATTTAAAAAGACATTTCATAAGAAGTTATAAAATCAGCAATTATATAAACTGGGAAGTTGGGAATAACTTTGAAAACTTAGCTTTTTATCTTGAGATTGTAAACGATGTTATTTTTAATAAAGATCATATTAAAACTGTTACAGAACACAATGGTTATGTGCTGCAATCTATTAATAACGAATTGAAACAATGCCAATGTACGAATTGAACACTATTATTTGGTTGAAATGTTCATTTTGGGGAAATTCAGACCCCTTTTTGGACCGTCCCTAAAAAGGGACGCTAGGCATTAATGGGTTAAGGTAACTTTGAATCTTATGAGTTGACATTGAAGTACTTCATAATTGACTTCTAAGGAAATTGTGGAAGTGCCAATGCTGTATCCTAGTAATACAATTATAGCAGCTGTTTTATTCTTTTGATGTTACAGAATTATTTGTCAGCACTTAGCGCAGTGTAAGCCAAGAATTCTTAACTTATTGCTCAAAAGCAATTTCCGAATGCTGGTATAAAATTGTTCAAACCTCTCATCTTATATTATAATATTCTGCGCTATAAAACAAATGGTTCAAATTTGGCGATATGCTATTAAATGAAAATGGGGAAGTACTTCAAAAATATTTCAAAGTTTTTTTTTTTATTAGGAAAACAAGTTTTATAACACATTTCTCACATGCTTCAAAGTATTTTTAAGACATATGTTATTGAACTATGTTAAAAATTTCGTTCTAAATGGTATTTGCGATTATTATTTCTTAATTTTGGATAATTATGTACTTTTCGAAAAGGTTTAAGCCGATGAATGCAAGATCATTTTTAACATTTGAATGTGTTCCGCTAAAAATCAAGAAAATGTTTATTAAAATTACCCAGATTGTCCGTATCTTTGATGCATACTTGTAGTTTCATCGTAGTCAATTTGGAAAGCCAACGTGCTCTCAAAAAATTATGATAAAATTAGTTCTCCTTGCTTCAGTTTCAAAGATTTAATTTTCAATTTTTTTCTTAAACATATTTCTTTCTCACAATTAGCACATTTTATTTCACACAAAATGAATCAAAAGAATCATAAACAGCTCCGCTAACGGAAAATCAAAAGAATCATAAACATCTCCGCTAACGGAAACTAATTTAAGAACCTTTCTTGCGCCATATTGCTTTACTTTTCCTTCAAACAACACATTTAAGATGAAAATTTTCCCTAAGGAACTTTAAGCATTTCATTTTCTTCAAATTATCCCGAGAAGAAATGGTGGAAAAATTGCTTTGAAGGCCGACGATAATAACTTTTTAAAAAAATGATTAATAAACACAGAAGCAATACTTTTTATATGTTTATGTTTTTGGCTTTTGCACGGGATTTTTTTTTTTTTGTGAAAAAAAATTAGATAAAGTGTCTGTCTAGGTGATCAAAGATGAATAATTTTCTTACTGTGTTTAATTTATTGTTTAAATGTTACGGTTAGATTTTTTTTAAAAATTTCTTATGACAATCGATCAATTGCAGCCTTAAACATAACAACTGTTTAAAAAAAAGAGGTAATAAAGTTAGATAGAATACTTATTTTGAAGCTACTATACAATTGAGTAAATAAAACTATTTTAGAAGGTAAGGATGCACGAATGTAGAACATTGAAAAAAGAAAAATTGTATTTTATTTTATTTCATTTTTATTTATTTGTTGATATTCTGTCTTCACCATAAGTTGGGTTCTGTATACCTAACTCCGGAATAATTTTTAACTATTACTTTTACAATAATGACAACTACTCGTTTAGCCTAACAATAATAATTTTTTATGTACATATTTTCATTTCCCTGATAATAAACACGAAATCCGCGACTTTTAATGAGCGGCAAATGTGTTATGTTGCCAACGTATGCTAACCCAAATGTATGTAAAACCATATACCATGATTCTATATTTTAAGCCGGATTACGACACACTAAAATTAAATAAGACAGTTTTGTTTAAGAACATCAAAAAATGCTCAACTTTTAGCCGCTATTTACATCTTCATATAAGATAGAAATACGAAAAAAATGTTTTCGATAAGCTTATATCTAGAACTAAAACAGAATAAAGCATGAGAATAAATTGACTGCACCTTGGGAAAAATTAAATCTCTTATCTAATCTCTCGCATGTTAAACAATTTTTACAAACTAAAATGGACTTATTTATTCTGCAATGCTTAATAACTGTACGATAACAAAAAAAAAAAAAAACTTAATCCTCCTATTTATATTTAAGTGCTGTTTAATAGCTTAGCAACGTTTTAATAATTTTGACTGCTCAATAAAAAGTAAAGAATTGTAGTGATTCTTATTGCATCGTCTTTAGAAAAAATCTTCTATTTAATTTCAAATCAATATACAAAAAAGAAAAAATACTAATGAGATCTTTTAACGAGATGAATAGATCAAAATTAAAGGAAAGACTTAGAGACAACCTCATAAAGACTAGAAAGGAAAAACCCAAAGCAGTTTATGAAGCTCAAACCCTAATATACCCCCTATAATACCCCAAAATAAAAGATAAAAATTGAAAAATAATCAGTTGATTAAAGATAAGGTATAGAATTTATAGACCTCTAACTGAATTGATTATTTTTTGCTTAGGCAAAAAAATTAATATGTTTGAGCTGTTTACCGGTTGACATTTATCCATTCTTCTTCAATTTAATTTAATTTCATATGTACTAATACAAAGAACAATTATGGAAAATATGTAATACTTTATATTTCTAACATTTATAGTAGTATTTATTACATAATTAACCTACAAAATGTTTTAGTTATGTTTTCGCAGATAAGCAATTACATCAATGTTTTCCCCTTGGGAATTTAGTCTTTAGAAATTGCGTAATGATTTTCAAACAAAAGTGGAGATGGGTTTTGTACAAAACCTTTATTCTGACTCTGCAAAAGCACCTCGTATTGTCATAGCTAGGATAATGCGTTAATTAAAATTATAATTCCCTGAGTTGCAGCTTAATGTTTTATCACAGCTACATCGCGTTGGTTTTTATACTAATCAAACAAAAGCGTCCGAACTTCAAGCGATAAATTGTTATATTATTATTTTATGACATTATGTTAATTCTAAAAAGGAGGCTAAACTCAGATTTATCATAAATAGAAGATTTATTCTTGCTTCTTTGTGCACCAAAAAGTTGTTTTGTTGCGAAAAGTCCCGCTGCTGGGGTAAATTATCCGATAGCGTAGAAAATCAATAAATTCGCTGTTTACGTCTTCGTATGCTTTTAGTTTCCTTATCAAAATCATTAATTGAAAAAGGATTCTTCAGTAATTGAATTTATGTTCGCAACGTCAAATTTAAATTGAAATTAGACTCTTCTAATATTTTTTACAGAAGACTAATTATTATTATTCAAATGTTGAAGTATTTCAGGATTTCAGAGGATGTATGTCTTTCAAACTTATTACGAGTATGATATTTACATAAATGTTTGTTTCATAATGAAATCTAGAGTTGTAAATGTCTTAGATTTCGATACTGTATTTATCTAAATGAGTTTTATGGATGGAATAGTATCGCATCTGTCTATCTTTAAGGAAATACAGGGTGTCCACATTAAATCTACTCATTTTGAATATTCAATTTAAAAAGAAGTTTAACTACGAGGGTGATATCGGCAAAATTTGACAGCTGATTTCTTGAAGTTACCTGCTTTTTTTGGGTGTACAGATCAAATGTACTCGTTTTGAACAGTTGATTTTTAAAAAAAAGGTTTAACTACAAGGATGATATTAACAAAATTTGACCGCTAAATTGTTAAAAATTACTTATTTCGTTTTTGGTGTCCAAATCAAATGTACTCGTTTTGAACAGTCGATTTAAAAAGAAGTTTAACTACGAAGGTGATATTGGCAAAATTTGACTGATGAATTCTTAAAATTACCTGCTTTTTTGTATCGTCTCACATGCTTGCGCTTTTTATGAGGGGACAAAAGGAAAATTTTCTTCTCCTTAAGGAAAAGACATTAGCTGGTCTTTAAGCTAAAAGGACTAGCTAAAAGTGACTAGCTAGTCTAGTCACTAAGGAAAAGACATTAGCTGGTATGCAGTGCTAACACATATTAGGAATAATAGTTTGCGAAGAATGTTTTTAAGTGCTCTTATCTTGAGGTGGACTTATTTTATAAACTTTTCAAAACAGTCTTTGCTCTATTATTTCCGATTTGTTGTCTGCATTAGATAATAGAAAATAAATTGTGTCTTATCTGATGGGGACGCCAATTTTGCCTTCGTCTCCTTACAAAAAGCGCAGGTGCGTCCGACGAGAGACAGCAAAAAAAAGTTGCCGACTAAATTTTACCAATGTATCACTTTCATGGCACTTCAATTTTTCTTTGATTGACTGTTGAAATCGAGTACGTTTGATTCGAATACCTTGCACAATAGAATGCAGCATAACTTTAAATGCTGTCATACACAGTACATACATTGGTGTGCAAAACTTAAACAACAATGCCAATTTTAACCCATTAATGCCGACTTGGAAAACATCAATAAGACATTCATTCAAGTTTTAAACTTATTATCTCACACGTTTTTGACAAGGGTGTGAAACTTATATGTAGTTTCCTTTCTATTTACCATGTGAAATGCGCAACTGTTAGACTGATGGAGCCATGTAAGGACAAGTTATATTTCTTTTCCGTGTTGGTATATTTTTGTACCAACCGGCATTAATGGGTTGAGCAGAGCCATGGAACTGCATAAAATGAATTATTGCTATCAGTACAATGAAAATGCAATTTAGAAGAAGGGTGATGCGTGTGCGAAGGTCAAGAGCAGGGTCTCAGATGATTCCTTGTGGAGTTATGCCAAAAAAGCTACCCGTTTCTTCAGTTTTAAACAGTCATAAAAAAAGCACACGAAACTCTCCTAACTATTCGGTTGCTATACTTGCTCAGAAAAGAAACTTGCTTTCGTAAAAGAAATAATTCTATCTATACAGTAAAAATGCATTCTATACAATTATAAAAGGAACATTTGTAAAAATTAAAATTTTCTAGACATAAAACTAACAGATTTTAAAAAGGAAATTCTCACTTTTTATGACTGTGAAATATTGAATCATGACCTAGTAAAATTTAAATATTTAGCAATATACGTTGGGTAAAAGTATTAGTATTTATTGTTCACAATGTAAGGATCGAAGTTCATTTTGAATTTAATAAAATCGAAAAGTTGGACTGAGTATTCTTTTGCTTGGAAATGTACCTATAATATATTGATCTTTTTTAAAGAGCGTGCCCATTAATCTGACAGAAAAGTAGATAAGAAATGTCAAAATCTAGACATAAAACCTAAGTTCTTAAATGATATATATAAAAATTCGTGATATCGTTGCGGTTTTTGGAGTAAGAAGTATGTAACGTTCAGGAAGAAATATAGAGACATTAAACTTTACGTGATTAAAGATATATAGGTTTTATACCAATATTTCCAATTAGTGAAAAATAGCATAATGGTACACTAACATAGATTTCATTTGGTGCATGCAAAAAATTCTTGCTGAATATTTCAAAACGTGACGCTAAATAGGTCATTTGAATTTTCATCGGTTTTTATTTTTTTCCCCCAATTTAATTCCAGTTCCACTTTTTTTTCCCCCACAATGATTTTCTCGAGTTGAGTCAACACATGAATCTTGAACTACCCAGCCAATGGATTTGTAGGGTTCAATGTTGTTCTGAATGTTACTTGGCAGATTTATTTATGTAGAACGAATAGATTTAAGGTAGAATACTGCGACTCTTGAGAAAATAAATAGTGCAGTTGAAACGTTTCCTTTTTGCATAAAAGAAAGAGCTGCAAATGATTTCTTTCTTTCTTTTTTTTTGTTAATAATTTTTGGATGCAAAATTTTTTTATTGTTCAAAAAGGAAAAAAAAATATTCTTGAAAGAATTGCGAACAAATATTTTATCATAAAAAATCTAAAATTAAGTGCTTATGTAGAGATTTATAAAAAGTATTCTTACGTTATTCGCTTCGTTACTATTTTTTTTCAAATCATCCCGGTTAGAACTCCTATGTCGATGAAAACTTTTACCGTAAATAAGTTCTGTAATTGTTTCTCCTACGCTTATTTTCACGCTTAGCTCCTAGAAAGATGCTCGTAAATTTTAAGGATTAACAATTCTAAAAATAATGAATTAACTAAAAATAATTATTCAATAATAGTTGGTATTAGCAGAAACATAGTATCGTTTTATATTGATTGTTTTTGTCGCATAAATAAGGCATGTTTTATTTTTCGGTAGTTGTTTTGAAAGTAAGAAGACATATTTGGAATAAAATTTATCTTAAATCAATTAAGAGAAATTTAGCTGAAAAAAAAAATCTATGATATTATAGAGGAAAATAGTGTCGGTTTAGCTCTTGTCGAACCTCTCGCTTTTTTATGTAATCTTCTTGCCGTGGAAAATAAATCAATTTTGCTACAACGTCTTGCGTTACTTCTAACCCCATTTACCCAGTTTCCTTCCTTTCTTTTTCATTTTCTATTTTTAGAAACGAGTTAGTCATAAGGAGTTTTTGCTAGCGAGTAATTTACAAGATGTATTACACTTAACATTTCTTTTCATACGTTTTATATTATATCACACACATTTTATTGGACGTAGTTTTTTTTTGGGGGTAGAAACAAAACTGGCCAATTATATTTTATTACGTCAATATTGAAAAAAAACATTGCGTTTTGTTGCACACAGATTTTTCTTATTGTACTTTCTTTAAAAATTTATTGGTATTAGCTGCACAATATATAAATTTGGAATTATTATCAATAACTGAACCGTAAAATATTATTGTTTTCTTATACAAACATATCCAAATGGCAAGTCAATCAGAAAATTCATCCTTTTTTTTATTCACTGGTTGGAAGTTTAAAAGGAGAGGAATATGCTATGATAACATATCATTACATTCCGTATTAAATTTTTATCAGTATGATATGCTGAGAACATAAATCGTATCTCGTCCATTCAGTTTAGTATCAAATAAAAATTTAGCGTTACCAGTACTTAAATGATATTACCGAGCATGAAATATTACCGGCTATTTTAATAAAAATGTTTCTTATTTTATTGCTTGTAACTATTAAATATATTTATTATTTATCTTCTGATTATGTCCTTTATTAGATCTGAATTTCAAAATAGAAATGCATTTGCGGTATTTAAATTGTTAAGTCCTTAATAAACACCTGTAAAAGGTGTTACATCAGCTTTTCACACCCTTGAATTTCGAGTGTATTCAATGTTATGTAATAACTTGTTATAATTGGTGTACAAAAAACCAAGGTATACCATAAAATGTCATGACATCCAAAGATCTTTTGAATGGAAAGATCTTTATTATAACAGCAAATTCAATGCTTGTTTTGGATGTAGCTGTCATTCATATTATTTAAATGCACAAGTACTTTTAACTGTACAAGTACTTAATTGTTTGCTTATTATTAATATACAGTAATAAATTTCGCTTGCATGTCACTGAATAAGCTGGTTTTATTTCAAATAAAGTCTTTCAAACTGCACAAATCGCCTAGTCATAACTTTTCTTGTCATACTGTCTTAACCCGTGCATCTTGTATTAAAAGCGTCTGTAGTCTCTAATAAGATCCATAATCCATAATAAGATTAGACCAAAGTGATGGAGAAAATACCCTGATTTGAAATCAAAATAAGCCATAACATTTCGACTCATACTGAATAACAAATGTATTGCTTTCGTTGAAAAAATAGACACGTAAATATATGCCTGGAGGACTTAGAAGAAGAGAACTTGAGAGAGAAGAAATTTGAAAACTTTGTTTTTACTGAATAGCAATAATTCGTTCAGAAACAAAAATATGTAGCATTTTAAAAACTTAACTTTGACAGAAGTGTTTCATGATATTTCGTGACAATAAATGCAAGTGCTTTTTTTTACTTGCACTAATTTACAGATAAATTTTAGATCGTAAAAAATACATTATAAATATTTGAAAGCTTGAGATCTTTTCGAGGGCAAAACTTGGTTTGTAACAGAGTATGCATTCCAAAAATGTGTTTTTTTTTTCCGTCTTTGTTCTTGTTCAATTATAGCAGTTCTGTTTTCGTAGTTTTAATTTTTAAGTTATTTCCATCTTTTAAAAAATAACAGATATTTTTTAATACACTTCAAAAACTGATAATAAAATTCTTTTCGTGCATTTATTACTAAGTTGGTTTCATGCGTTTGAAATTATGATTTTCTAGCAAATAAGTATAGCATTTTTGATGGGGAAATTTATTAATGAAGGGAATATGTGATTTGCGTTGTCTTAAATATATCCTTAAGCTTATTTACTGAGGATTGTGCCAATCGCATCACACGTGATTTGAATTCTAGTTTTACAACTTTTTATAAAGTTTACATTTCCAACAACACTTGCCCAAAATTAAAGTAACATCATTATGTAGTTCTCAGAAGACACAAACATCGGTGATGGTAAAAATGATAATAGACGGTAAAACCATACAACATGTTAATACATATATGCACAGACACACTTAATCATTGATGTAGTGATTTGTTGCATATGTATGCCAAATATTAGCTCATTTTTGCTTTTTTTATTTTTTGTTTAATGAATTAAAGAAATAATGATGCAATTACCGAATTTAGTATTAAAATAAATTTTAATAGTTATAAAACAAACTACTTAGCAGCCAAACTTTTTTTCCTCGTTATAGAAACATTTAAAAGAAATTACACAACATTAAAAATCTAAAACGGGTAATGTAAAAGTAGGAGAATATATTCCCAACTTATCAGACGTTTACTCAACCACTCGCCTCTTAGATTCACCCCATTTCGCTCGAAACATATACATTGTCTCTTCAAGGTCTCCGAAAGAAAACAAATATTGATAACCCAACTTTCCAAAAGGCACCTTCGATTATTAATGGTCCACCGATAATCATTAGGGAAACATTCATTAACGAAGGCAATTTGCATGGAGTTTCTCCCAAGCCTCCATCTGGGACGCTAAGGCATTAGATTAAGGACGAATCGAGATATTATGCCTCGGCTCATTCCCTCACCTTATTTGATTCACCTGTCTTTTCTTAAATGGCAAATCAATGAACTGTCTGTGTCGTCCGTACACTCTTTAATTGCACCACTTTCATTACGTTTCGGAAGAAGGTTTCGAGTTTTGTCATAGTGGGTATATTACGGAGGAATGGTATGTGTTGATATGTCCTGGAGACACGCAACAGTAGCGATCGGCTGTGGCGCCGCACTGGAATGGGGATTATGTTCGATTTGGGAAACTTTTCTGTGTCAAGTTTTGAGAGGTTGTTACGGAGAAGAATGTTTTTAAAGGAGTAGCGAATAGGGAATCAGAATAAAGTATCGAAGCAGTTATTAGGCTTAATGAGAAGGTCAACGCTTATTCGTGATTATTGTATTTGTTTCTATTTTATATACAATATTTGATCCATTTTCACGGATGTTACATTCTTACTCTTTTAGAAAGTGTTTCATTTGGAATGGGACGAAAAAAAAAAAACACGATTGTGAACGTTGTAATTAATAATAGGGTAAGTGCTCCAGTAGTCGGGCAGTCTCCAGTAGTCGGCCACAATGACATAAATCTCCTCATAAATAGTACATTTTTAATTCAAAATCAGATATGACGCATTCACACATTCATGTACCTATCCTCAATCATCAACCAGTGCAGTTAAGTTTTGGGTACTTTTTTTGAATTAGTAATAAGTCATTTCATTTTGAATGGTGTGCCCGTCATCCGAGATTGCGATTCTGCTTATTTTTCAGCTACGATGATTCTGTGGCCGACTACTGGAGCATTTACTAGTGTTGACAACAGCTTGGATTTTAACATTTTTTTTTTTTAATTTCTGAAACAAGAAGGTGATTGATTCACTATCAGAAAGGTTCATTTTAAAGTTTTACGTTGTTTTTGTTGCTGTATTGATAGCTGAAAGTTCTAGGTTAGCCAAGATCAACAAAAGATCTCTTAAATGGCCGACTACTGGAGCACTTACCCTATTTAGATATTCAAACTTACCTCAAAACTGCATTTATTATAGTTTTTACAGGTGTTCAATAGGGTGTAACACGAAAATTTTTTTAACAATTTAAAATTTCAAGTTGATAAAAGTATATTCACATAGTTACCAAAAACATTTATTTTGAATTGAAAAATATTTAGGTATGCCGGAATTACCTTGAAGTATCAAGTTTTTTTAATGAAAACGATGATTTTTTTAAAAAATGTAGAAATTGTATGTAAAGGAAAAATAAGTATTTAAGTGCAAAAATGGACTACCTAAAGAGTAATCTATCAATAAAAAAATTATTGGAGCTTAAATTTAACTTTTATGTTTTCAGAAATAGCTATGAAAAACTTCACATTTTTGCTAGTCAGTCATGCGTTTAGAAAATTTACCCGTAGGGTGTATCACGATTTTTTTTTCTGAAATTCAAAATTTCAAGTTGATAAAAAGTTGTCACTATACTCACATAGCTACCAAAAAAAATTATTTTGAAATTGAAAAATATTTATCTACCGAGATTACCTTGAAGTTTCAAATTTTTTAGTAAAACCGATTATTTTTTTAAAAAAATGCATAAATTATGTGTAAAGCAAAATAATTATTTGAATGGAAAAATGGAAAATCTCGCTATTTCAAAGAGCTGTACTTTAATGCTTGTACTATTAGTACAATAATAAAAATTATTCTGTAGGATAGAGAAATATTCTAAAAATATGACTGACTAGCAAAAATGTGATGCTTTTTTAAACCTATTTCTGGAAATCTAAAAGTTAAATTTTAGCTACAATATATTTTTATTGATGGATTACTTTTTAAGTAGTCCATTTTTGCGCTTAAATAATTATTTTTGCTTCACTAATAATTTATACATTTAAAAAAAAAAAAATCATCGTTTTTACTAAAAAAACTTGAAATTTCAAGGTAAAATTCTAAGACATTTATTTCTTATCGTTGCCATTTTGAATTAAAACGAAAACTAAATTATTGAACGACTTAAAATTCCAAGATATTCATTTCTTTCCGTTGCCATCTTAAATTAAAACGTTAATTAAATTATTGAACTTTTTAAAATTAAAGAGTGTTTTTCTTTTCGTTGTCATTTTGAATACGTGTTACAACAAAGTTCTAACAATTGTTCTTATTCTAATTAATGTCTTATATTTTTTCTCTGGTACCATTTTGAAAAAGTGTTTTTAAATAAAATTGCAATTGCTGTTTTAGGCAGGGATTCAAGTGAAACAGCGATCGCATATTGCAATCGCTACTGGAAATGAATTACATTAGAACGTTTCTTGATAAAAACATCGTGACGTCAGCGTGACGTTTGCCTATGAAAAACGAGCTAGATAAAACGTCGCAGCCTACTTGGCGAATAAGAGGAGATCGCTGACCGCTTGTGAGCTCTTATTGGCGTCACCCGTAGTGACGTCAGTGCGATTAGCATTTATTGCGATTGCAACTTATCCAAATTTGGGAATTTGCGATTACAATGGTGAGTTGCGATCGTCCGTGTTTCACTTGAATCCCTGACTTAGAAGGGACTTTTTTTGGGTGCGATCCAAATATTAAAACAACTTTTTCGTTCAGAATTTTACAATTAATTTTACAGGAAGAAAGCGGTTTGGAAATAATTGTTTTTGGGTAAGGAATTTTATTTGTTATTTAGGGAGAGTGCTAAGTATGCACTTCTTGACATGGTCTTTATTTCTGAGGAAGCATGTGCAAATAATTCGATAAACTTTTTGATGGAGGAAAGATTTCTAGCGAGCAGCTTTAGCGGGGAGTAGTTTGTCGAAACTTTCCTCGGTACTTTAAAGGCGAGCTGCTTTGACGGCGAGTAGACTGTTTAAAATTTCCTCATTGCTTTAAAGGCGAGCCGCCTTGATGGCGAGTAGTTTGATGAAACTTTCCTCGCTACTTCAAGGCGAGCCGCATTGGCGGCGATAAGGTTGTTTAAACTTTCCTCACTGCTTTCAAGGCGAGCCGCCTTGCCGGCAAGTAGTTTTCTCAAACTGCTTTCACTATATTGAAGCCTGTGCAACGCCGGGCCATGCAGCTAGTTATTACTACTATTGAAATCTGTCCGCGTCTGTCTGTCTGTCTGTCCGTCTGAAGTTTGAACTCCTCAAAAACCGCTGAGCGTAAAAAATCAAACATAATATCATTCGATTCGAAATTTTCTGAGGAAGACAAGACCAACCGCGTAATTGTACGACGTTAATTAGCTGAGATATTAATTAAAACATTAATTAAATTCTTTGCACTTTTAAAATTCCAAGACATTTATTTCTTTCCGTTGCCATTTTAAATTAAAGCGTTAATTAAATTATTGCACTATTTAAAATTCCAAGACTTTTACTACTTACCGTTGCCATTTTGAATTAAAACGTTAATTAAATTATTGAACTATTTAAAATTCCAAGACTTTTATTTCTTTCCGTAGCCATTTTAAATTAAAGCGTTAAGAAAATTACTGAACTATTTAAAATTCCAAACATTTGTTTCTTACCGTTGCCATTTTAAATTAAAACGTTAGTTAAATTATTGAACATTTTAAAATTAAAGGGCGTTATTTCTTTCCGTTGTCATTTTAAATTAAAGCGTTAATTAAATTATTGTACTTTTTAGATTCCAAGACATTTATTTCTTACCGTTGCCTTTTTAAATTAAAACGTTAATTAAATTATTGAACTTTTTTAAATTAAAGAGTTTTTCTTTCCATTGTCATTTTGAATACGTGTTACAACAAAGTTCTAACAATTGTTTTTATTCTAATTAATGACTGATATTTTTTTTTCTCTGGTACCATTTTGAAAATGTGTTTTATATAAAATTGCAACTGCTATTTTTAGCAGGGACTTTTTTTTGGCTACGATCCAAATATTAAAACAACTTTTTCGTTTAGAATTTTGCAATTATTTTTACAGGAAGAAAGCAGTTTGGAAATAATTGTTTTTGGTTTAGAATTTTATTTGTTATTTAGGCAGAGTGCTAAGTATGCGCTACTTGACATCTTCTTTATTTCTGAGGCAGCATGTGCATGTGCAAATATTTCGATTGACTTTTGACACAGGAAAGCCCTTTAGCGGGGAGTAGTCCGTCGAAACTTTCCTCGGTACTTTAAAGGCGAGTCGCCTTGACGGCGAGTAGACTGTTTAAACTTTCCTCATTACTTTAAAGGCAAGCTCCGCCTTGATGGCGAGTAGTTTGTTGAAACTTTCCTCGCTACTTTAAAGGCAAGCCGCCTTGGCGGCGAGTAGGTTGTTTAAACTTTCCTCACTACTTTAAAGGCGAGCCGCCTTGGCGGCGAGTAGTTTTCTCAAACTGCCTTTACTACATTAGCCCGTGCAACGCCGGGCCACGCAGCTAGTACCTAAATATTTTTCAATTTCAAAATAATTTTTTCTTTGGTAACTATGTGAATATAGTGACAACTTTTTATCAACTTCAATTTTGAATTTCCAAAAAAAATATTTTCGTGATACACCCTAGTGTTCAATGCGTGCCCCTCCGGTGACAGGAAAAATGTCTACACGGTAATCAATATCCTGCTACACTCGTGATAGCATATCCCTTGTGATGGAGTTCAACACTTCAATCATCCTCTGCTTTAGTTTTACAAGTTGATATACGATGATTTTTCCCTGTTGCCAAATAAAACTTGTAGAACTGTAGTTCTAGAATAAATTTGTTTCGGCTGAATAAATACATTGCGGCAGTCACACTGCGCTATTCTCTTTGTCCCGTTTAGTACGAAACACCCTTGCAATATATTCCAGGATTTTTTAATTTTGTCTTTTACTTGCGATATATTCAAAACAAGGAACTTCTATGTGTGATACAAAGCATTGACTTTCTAAAAACATTTTGTTCTTGAAAAATTAGGATTTGTGCGTGTTGTGGGTGTGATTGTACCTTTACGCTGGCAGCACGTACAATATTTTGATAGGTTTTTTTTTTTTTTTTTCAAATAGTTCACCACATGCCACTATCGCCCATTAATATTCCAGTAAATATTAAATGAATAAAAGTAGATTTGTACCCATGAATCGCCTGTGCCCTCGAATACAATTTAAACAAAAATAGATAATTCTAGAACAAACGATATTCGCAGTTTAGAAGTTTTATACGCCACCTCGCGGTGATAAATGAAATTATCCAGAGAGGTAAAATATTTCCATTTTGCGTGGACAAGTCAGATGAGACAGCTAATTGGGTGGGCAATTTTTTTTTTACTCTTTTAGCATATAATAGCCAGAGACTGCAGCGCCTCCTATAATTTCTTTGAGCAGCAAATGCCAAAATCTTTCGCGTAGAATTAACATACTAGCTAAAATAAAGAATGATAAAAAAGAATCGGCAGTGTAAAATTAGCATTCAAAACATTTTGCTTGATGCCATCTTTACGTGGATTAAATGTGACTTACAAATATAATTTTGAACTGTTTGTTTAGAAAAAAAAGGAATTATGTAACATAAAAATCAAGTAATTTCGGCTCATATTTTTAAAGTCTCATATTTTTAAAGCTTTTGTTTCTTCGTATTAGATACAATAATTTAGTGATATGAAGTCTCACAATACAGAACATTATTTCAAAATAAATTAAATTTAGAAACTCAAACATCGCCTAGTTGAAAGATAATAACGTGCCCAGCTTCCATTTCATAAAATTATAAATGAAAAAAATGGACATCACGAAAAGCAAAGCCGTACTTCACAATCAAACTGTTAAAAAATGGTTTTTGTAAAGTACAATGAATTTTAGTAATTCATGGTATGTTTGAATGTCATCCTGTTCGCGGAGATTAATCTTCGAGAATTTTTTTTCTTCGCTTGATAAATTTATCTTAAAGGTTGAAAAAAACTATCCGTTATCAAACACACTTATTGATTAGGAAGGAGAGCTTTTTTTTCGTAGCTGTCGCTTTATAAATCAACTCCCTTGAATTATTTCGAGACACCTTGATTTATAATATGATTGTGAGCAGTTCTGACGTTTGATGCTTTAACCTAACTACAAAGCCCTACAAGAGGATGCAGTTAGATAACGTAATTTTCGTCAGATGATTGAGTTCATTACAATGGAAGGACAGTACAGAGTTGGTACATGTAAGGCTTATCTATCTGTATTCACAATTAGTCAAGTTGGAAGATATGTTGACTATTCCATGAAAAAGCAGACATTTTGAACCTGCACAGAATAACCCTAAATTTCAATTTATAGCTTTTAAAAATATTCTCCCCTAAGATATGACACATGTGTAAAATTTTTGCCTTACTACATTTTTAAATATTGCTTTTCAAGTAAAAGCAGTGGCGTCATGAGCAGAACAGAATGTCTGATTTTATAAAAAAGAAATAATAAGCTAGATTAGGGTAAGACGCCATAGTTTTTGACTCTATTTTATACACAATATGAATAGGTTTTATTTTAAAAAATTCAATTTATCCACAAAAGGTGGATTTTTGTGGTTCATAAAAAAAAGGTTTCGCTTTGAAAAAACATTTTAAAAACTACAAAAACTAACATTAAAAAATTAATTATTACTAAACCCGTCCATTGGGGAAGATGCTCTCGGGCAAATTGCTGTAGGCGGAAGATGCTGTGCATGATTTTTCGTGCCAATTGCTGCACACACTATTTCATTGAATCGCATTTTCTTCGGCTCAGTGTATCTGTCTAGGTCTATGTTTCGAGTGAATCATTGTTTTCTCTCTAGGGCGTGTCAAAGGCTACGGTATCTTCCCCAAATTAAAATACGGTGTCTTAGCTAAAGGCATTTAACACTATTTCGGGTAGGGGAGAGCGGGGCTAAAAGTTCCGCGGGTAAGTTGTTCCCTTTGAAATAGCTCAGCTAAGAAAAAATATACATGTATTTTGTAAATACGTCGTGAAATAGACTGTTTTAGCGCACAAATGGCGGCCATTTTCGCCAGCCCAGTGGCGTTCGGTGTATCAAAAGCCGAGCACGTGCATTACTGACTTACGAAAGTAAATATTTTTGTTTTTGGTGTTTTTGGTCTTTCACCCGAAATATAATACTTAATGTTTAGCTTTTTGGTTTTTTTACATGAAGACAGATTGTGCACCCTTATATCCTACGCTGAAACTATTTATGTTTCGTTATCTAACCTATAATTCAATATTTTAAAGACATGTGCTTTTGGGGCTAGTTGTTCCCTTTTTTGGGGGCAAGTTGTTCCGCGGAACAACTTGCCCCAGAAAAATTAGCAACTAGCCTGAAGGAACGTCTTGCCCTATTCATCTGAACCAGTGATGCAGTAACTTAATACACATATAAATAAACATTATATGTTACTGTGAAGACCGAAAGTGAGATCTCACCAAACATAAATCCAGAAATATTCAGTCTATCCGATAGATATATATCAGATATAAAATTTTCGAAGAGCGAACTATATAAGATATCGAAATATATTTCATACTTTGATATAAAAGTCATATTTTCAGAGGTTCGTATTAGAAATTCTAGATAACTCCCTATTATAACTGAAGACTGAACCAATTATCTTAGCTTATTAGCTATTGAAGCTGTTAGTTACTAAATGTAATTTTAATATGTTGCACTGTATTGACTGTATTTTACCATATTAATGTGTTATAATTTACTATTTACTAGATGCGTTGCCCGGCTTTGCACGGTCTACCTTGAGAATAAAACTTTTGTCAAGCAACGCGTGTCTATAAGTCCCGATTGCATTATTAAAGTCGAAATTTTCCGGCATCCAGTGCAAAAAAGAAATTAATCGCCAAAAAAAGTTTTAAATCCCGTCGTAACAGGAAACGCCTCAAAGCAAAGGTCTCATTAGAAAGATCGAAGAAAATACGTTCTGAAGGGAATTTTCTTGCGCAGCTTTGGAAATTACTAAACGCTTCACCCGGCAAAAAGATACAGGCCTTTTTAAGTTAGTAAAAATCAATTTCAAATTGGATTTACGGAAATCGTCTGTTCTAAATAGCGTGAAAAAAATGAATCGTAAAAAAAAGTTGAATAAAAATCGGTTGCCATTTTTTTTTCTTGAACGTAAACTGATTCTCTAAATATGGGCGATTTTAACAGCCTTCAGTGGATTTTTCGCACAATATCGCCAATAGCGCAAAAAATGAACCGAAATGCAAGAAATGATTTTCTTCGGAAAAAATGTCGCCAACTTGGCGATCTGTCACCAAGTTGGCGTCAAACACTTAGCGACCAAAAGCTTGGCGATGTATCGTCAAGTGATTGCGTCAATTCATATCACTTTCGTCTATATTAAAATTAACACTGATTTACCCCAAAGAAGGGGTAACCCCCCCTCCCCCAGGGAATATTCGAATGCAACCACAGGGGGAGGAACACAACAAGACCTCCCTCAAAGCCAACATATCTAATTAGAATCTTCTACGTTATACAGTTTTTTGAGTTACGCGACATACCTACATACGCACATGCATACATGCGTACCTACAGTTATACAGCCATACACAAAGTCATACTAATATCAACCATTGTTTTTTTTAAAATACAAATTATGTTTTTAATGAGTTATTCATCTCGCAACGTGGTGTAATTCGAAATCAGCATCGTTATTCATCGTCTTGTTAATATCGGAACAATTTGCCCCACCGACGGAACAACTTGCCCCAAGACGGGGTTAGTTGTTCCTTTTCGTCTTTATTTGCTATAAAATTAATTATTGAAAAACCTTACAAAATACAACTCAAAAAACAGTCTGTATATCAAAGGGACATATAATACTAAGTTTAAACCTTGGAATATTAATTCTAGAACCAAGTTTTCAAAACGAATTTTGAGCTTGATCAAAAAACGGAACTTTTAGCCCCGCTCTCCCCTACTCATCAGAGAGGTAAAAATGACAAAACACTGTAAAAACCAATTTACTTGTACTCTCAATGTAAATGTTCTTTAATTCTAACTGACGTACTAGCTGTTTTTATTGATGGTAGTAGGTGAAGCCCATGAAACGGCATCTTCTCCCAATCTGCCTTAAGTGGTATCGCCAAATAATTTTCTTTTTTCTGTAACTTTGACCAAAGCTAGATTTAAATACTATGGTTGCCATGCAATTGTAGAATGCAGCCAACTAGGTTTCCCAACGCTATTCTTTAGTTGCCAAGAGCGATAAATGTTTTATATCAATAGTAAGAGATGGGTTCTAGATTTTACCTTAAAGTACGGGTACCAACCAACAGTGAATATCGAGAATTTCTTGATTTCAGCTATCTTTGTGATTTTAGCAATTACAGCTGTTCACTCTTTTCTGGTCCAGGAAATAGAAATTCGGATAATGTGTGGCGTGTGTTAATTGGCTGATGGGGAAAAGCAATCGGGATCGAGAGTTTGCGCCTCACAATTCAATAAGTGTTGAAAGAAAGCAATCAAAGAAGAATCATCCCATGATGGCAATCAATAATGTTTCTGCGGCTTAATCAAGCAATGGCTTTTCGTGCATCATTAGTAATTTTTTTTCTTATATTCTGAGAAAATTCTACACCACACTGCAAGGAATAAACTGTTGCTTTTACAGTATAATACAGTTAAATTTATAGCAATAAACTGTAAAATTTGCCAATTTTACAGCAATAAACTGCTAATTTTATAGCAATAAACAGTAAAAATTGCTAATTTTACAGTAATAAACTAAAATTGCTAATTTTAGTTTTAAACTGGAACCTCTGCTGCCAGTATTATGCTGCTGTTTTTACAGTATAACGCAGCTAATTTTGTGGTAATAAACTAATATTGAAGCTTTACAATAATAAACTGTAAAACTGCTTATTTTACAGTCCATTACAGTGCATTTTGCAGTTTTAAACTGGAACCTCTGCTGCCATGTAAAAACAACATTTTATTCTTGCAATGTACGGCTTAATCAAGCAATAGCTACTCGTGTATCGTTAGCAATTTTTTTTTCTCTTATTTTCTGAGAAAATTCTCTACCAGTGTACTTTTAATCCCATCTACATTTCTTTTGAACTATTCAAAATATAATTTCAGAGAACCGTTCATTACTCCAAAGTATATGTTTTTACAAAATTTATCAAGCATTTTCATTTATTATTTAATACACGCACGTTGTAGAAAGCTATTATGTGTAAATGTCATCATGTGGCTATTTTTGGAAAAAAATATCTATTACGGTAGTGAAATGTCAAGTCTGATTGATGTAAAGTTTGCGGTTTTATTTTTGTAAGTAAACGTGTTTGCGCGAAATTCATTGACTTGAAATTCGTCCTTCAGCTATCAGCATTGTTATTATTTTAGATCCATAGCGGCATTTAGTATTTCTAGAAGCTGTTGTTAAAAGGCATTAAAATAGTTTGAGTAGAAAAAATATTAGTCACGCAGCAATTTCTCTTTTTGTGTCATTTTGTGCAAAAAAAAATGAGAACATAGGGGAATGCCATTATTTTCATTTGCTTATTTATTCTTAGGATTAACATTTAAAATTCAAGCACATCTTTCCAATAGTTAAATGCAAAAATAAACGCATAAGGAAAAAACTACAGAATGACAGTAAGTTCCATCGAAAAAGAAATCGAACCTGAACGAGCTCTAAAAATGACAGTAAATGCGCAAATATAGTACGAAAACTTTTTACAATTCTCTACATAAGCACCTGATTTAAATTTTTTTTGTAATAAAATGTTAGATTTTACTTTTCTTTTAAGAATAATTTCTTTTAAATTTCGAAAGAAACAATTATGTATCAAGAATCATCGATATAAAACTTTAAAAAAAGGAAATAAAATCTTTAGCAGATCTTTCCTTTATCCAAAATTAACTTTTGGAAAGTGGGGAATGTGGGACAAAGTGAAATAGCGGGGCAAAGTGAAATGGTAAAATATCTGCATTGTTTGCAGCGCCACCTATTTAGCAATATTTTAACTAATTTTCAAGATTGATTTATGTCAAAAAAATAAATAGCTCTAAAGATCAGCGAAAAAAATTGTACAAGCGATTTTCAAAATTTGATACCTTTATTGTAATATTTATGGTTTTCAAAAATATTTCTTACTGTTATAAAATGATAAAACTGTTTGTAATTACCATTTGAGCTCTTAATTGAAACATACTGATGTGCAGTGCAATCCTTCTTTAGTTTATAATTAGGCATTATTTGATTTTAAATGTTCAAAGTAATTGTCATGTGCACCCGATGCAAAGTAGATGAGGTAAAGTAAAATAGTTCATTTCGCTTGCTTATGCATTCATTTACTAAATCACGTACGTATTTCTTCATTTATTAGTTTGTTCATTCTTTTACTTATTCACTTATTCGTTCATTCATTCACTTATTTTGTTATTCAGTATCTCTATTATATTTACTCATTTCTTTTGCTCATATGTAAATGCCTCACGTATTTTGTTGTTCAGTATCTATTTTATTTACTCATTTCTTTTTCTCATATGTTAAGTAATTAATTTATCTGCTTATTTATTTTTTCGTTTATTTAAGCATTGGTTTGTCTAAAATTACTGTAACTTATCACAAATTATCATGCTCAATTGTATCCCTGGTCACAAATTTAGAGTCCTCATCGAGAATGATACTACCCGAACACGGACACCGTAAATGGGGTTTCTTTGTTGCAGCTAACGTATTGGGGGAAAGCCGCTCTTAAAGAGGCAATGCATGCTTCATTGATATCCGAACTCGTCAGCATTAGCGGGCACAACTGATATGGAATCTATTTCGGGAGGAATTTCATATCTATCTATGTGTCTATCAGTCTGTATGTTTGTAGATAGCTTGTACCGATCACTGATGTAACGAGGAAATTAGAAATACTTTGTATAATTTTAAGTCTACCAGTACGTAACTTGCTTTTTAAGAGAAAGCACAGCTTGAAGATTGAAAAGTTTATTAACTCGTGAAATTTCTATTGGTTTCCATCTCAGCTGATCCTGGAAAAATCCTTTTGATTTTAATGGTCAATTAAAAGTTAGCGATGAGTCATAAGCCCTGAGCACAAGCGATGACGGCTTCAAAAAAGGTAAATTAGGAAGAAAAACAGCATAAAAGAAGTCTTATCTTAAAAATATCTCTAAAAATTAAAAGCATAAAGTTAAAAATAAATAAAATTACTAAATAAAATTAAAAATGTGAAAGTAAAGTTTGATAATGGAAAAACTATGTCTGTTGGTCTGTCTGTCCTATAACTTTTGAGGGGAAATTTTAATTCTTGCACAAACTTTTTTTTTTTGTTTTTTGTTCGAAATATCTCTGGAAGTAAACCTCATTCCCACATTTTATTTTTCGATGCAATTCTTTGTTGAATTTTAAGCAGATAAAAATCTAAATATTAACGCTATTAAGATTGAATATCTTAATATCGAATTTTTTGCGCAAAATACGTCTTCTAATTAAAGTGTTACAATTTTAATGCATATGTTTTTACGTAGTTAATACTGTTTCTCAACGCCCCCTATTTTTCCTGCATTTAACACTTTACCGACCGGTAGCGATTCGAACATCCTATGCCTTTTCACCGCCCGCTCAGCTGCAGATCGGGTAACTTGTACTTTTAACATTTTATTGTTAAACTATAAAATCCACAGATCGGTTCAAAGTCGATTAATCGACGCCCGGTCGGTAAGCACCGGAGAGCAAACGTCGAATAATCGACCCCCGGTCGGTAAGCGCTGGGAACAAAACGTCGATTAATCGACGCCCGGTCGGTAAAGTGTTAAGCTATCTACATTGTTCTTTAGTCATGCTACATTAGATATGTGCTATGATAAAAACTATAACAATCGTTTTGTTTTCAATTATAGTTTAATTTTTTTAAAAGGAAAAAAAAACGAAGACATTATGTTTTACATTATTTATTCATATCGGAATCAAATTACTTTTTTCAAAGCATCTGTTTTCACAAAAAAATCATTCTTACGTGGTTCACATGAAAAAAAAGTACTTTTGAAAGGTTTCCATTTGAAGCACAGACTGTTTGAACGAAGAAAAAACCCAACTTCAAACGATTTAAAGTATTTATTGTTACAGCAATTTTAAAGCATAGCTGCGAAGCGTTTCGGTTGAGATTAAACAAATGAATTAATCACCAAAGAAAGAGAAGCAGTTTATGAAACACCTTTTTTTTGAAATCAAAAAGATATTTTTAGGTGCATAAGTGAGAGGTCACTGTATTAAATTCATGACTTCTTCCGACATTAGTAAAATCACTACCCCGGTAAAAGTTCAATAATTTATTTATATATATTTATTAAGATTTCATTTTGGAACATGCAGTTTTGACAGAAAATTGGAATACAGAAAACCGGAATATTAAATTTTACATTTATATTTCTGTAACGACAGTCGAATAACCTATTTTTAGAAAATCTGTTTGAACCTTTCACGATAAGCTACGGAAAAAAATCATTGAAGAATATTTCGTGCAGATCGAATTACAAATACTGAAAGAATATTATACTGTGGGACAAAACACACATGCTACGAACTGGATCAAACTAATTGTACATTTTCTTTCCATGCACGGAATGGGATCGAATTTCGGGCTATTTGAAATTTGATTTATGTCCATACATTTAAAAGATTTTTCGGAAATATTGTCCGAAGTATTGGCTTTGTGGTATTAGGGTAAATATGGGGATTAGTATGTAATGCAGTGTATCGTGTAAATATTTATTCTTTATAATAGTTATAACTGTGAAAATAAGCAATATCATGCTTGTGCGTAGTCTCATTTTTCTTTTAAGTTTCTCTTAGATAGTTTTAGGTTAGTCTGAACAGCTTTACTTTCAGCTATTCCTAATAGCTAATCCTAATATCCATCGTGAAAAATTGCGCTGTTTCGTACGTAATATAATAAAATTATATTAACAATTTGTTAAAATAAGGTTGGGGACTTCGCTATTTAGGCATTTCAGCCCTCAGAGACTGACTAGCTGAATTTGACTAGTTATAAAAAAAATATTAATCGATATCAATGTATCTATAAACTCTATCATAAAATTAATCCATATTGGCTAATTATTAATTGTATAGTAATTAATTATCCAACAGTCATGTATTTATTAACTACATACTTAACATCCATATCTATATACATCTATTTAATTAAAACTGCATTTGTTCGTTAGAAAAACTATTTCAATCAATATTTATAGCTCTGTACTTTTTAAAATATTTACTAATTACTTATAAAATTTATTTCAATCAAAATCTATATCTCTGCATATTATATAGTTAAATCCAAAGATTTTATCGCTGAATTTTTCTCTAAAACTATTATCTATGTATATTTATATCCATGTTAAACTATAATTCTATCAGTATAAATCAATTTACATCAATCTTCAAAATAATATTTATTGCAAGAAAACGTTCTTTATGTCTATCTGTACCGCTCTCATATAATTCTGTGTATATATATCTGTAAACTATATCTATCTCTATTTGCGATTTCTACAATTATCAATCTATGTATGTCTATTTTTTAAATGTCTCTCAAAATTTATCTACATATTCCTATTTCTGTAATTTGTGTGTCTCTTAGAATTAATATAAATAGCCTAAACAGGTCTATGTATTTATTTATATTTATTTAATTATATATTTATCAATATTTATTTACCTATTTATTTCAAGAAATAACTTTCATATTTATAAATCTGTATCTCGGGTCGTGAGTCACAATTTTTTATAACTCACAGCGGTGCGTAATTGTTTAAGAGCCGTTTTTTTTAAGAATCAGGCAGTCAAAAAACTCGACATTTTTGATTTTGCTGAAAATTTCAGAATATAATCTTTATTTAAAATCCTTAAACACGTGTTTTTTTATTTTTGCAAAAAAAAATTTTTTCTTTCCGTTTTGGGAGGTCAAAGTTGGACTTTGCTCTTTTTTTTTCAGTAAAAACATGCCAACTTAGATAAGCCAATACTTTTTGCTTTAGCAGTGAACCGTGGAACTGACAATTATTTTGTGTTCTACAATACCTCCACTAACTGTAAGTACCGAAATATTTGTGGACGACTCTTACCGCAAAGGTCAGAGGCCACTCAAAGTTGGACGAAAAAAAGTTTTTTTATGCAACTTTGACCGACCAAATCTTATAGTGGAAACAGTGAAACACTGTAGTGTTATATATCAGTAAATACTCACTAAAGAGCACTATCCAAAAACATGAAGATATGTGTTGTTGATATTTTGCACATTGAAATATTTGACTCTGAAATTGAAGAAATTGCAAAATTACCTGACTTTGAGGGTCATTATCTTCTTGCAGCATGAGTGAAGAAATATAAAACTAGCTGGAGTAGAAGCCTTTTTTGTCCCAGAAACACAATCAGTTAACAAACCTATGGCTACTCTTTCAGTTTTTGCATAACTCAGCTCTAAACTTTGAAAAATGAGTGTTTTTCGGCGTTAAGAAAAAAGGCCAATTACTTGTTTTAAAATAGGTATTGCTATTATTTGTAGCACTATTATATCCCAACTTCCTAACTAGCTGAAATGGCATCTAAAGATGGTTATACAGTTGAAACCAAATTGAAAATGAATTCTCGAAAATACTCAGTATACATCAAAAACCATCTTTTTTTATTTGTCCAGGCGACGTTTTTTTTTTTTTTGTTATAGCTCTTTATTCCGTTCGGTTCCAACATGGTAAGCAATTTATGTACTTCTTGTCGTTTTAGTTGCTGTAAAACTGAAAAGTAATGTATCTTAAGTCTGATATAAAGTAACATATCTTGTCATATCAAGTTTATAATGTAAGAGAACATTTTGAAATGGATAATAGACCTAATCTAAAAAAAAAAAAAAAATACTTGTTCAGCTGCGCCCTCTTGCTCGATGTCGTGAATGTCATCAAAAATTTCCAGACCAGCACCGAGGGGCTTTACCAAGATTTTTAGGAAGTGACATTCTGCTAAAGAGGCTTCTGATTTGTGAAAAAGTTGAGTTTTTGATGACATTCACAACATAGACCAAGAGGGCACAGCTGAACCAGGAGGGCACAGCTGAATCAAGAGGGCACAGCTGAACAGAAGTTTTTTTTTTTGGATTATGTTTATTGTCCATTTCAAAATATTCTTTTAGCATTATAAACTTAATATGACAGGATATATTGCTTTATATAAGACTTAAGATACATTGCTTTCCTGTTTTACAGCAACTAGAACGACAAGAAATACATAAATTGCTTACCATGTTGGAACCGAACGGAATAAAGAGCTATAACAAAAAAAAAACGTCGCCTGGACAAATAAAAAAAGATGGTTTTTGACGTATACTGAGTATTTTCGAGAATTCATTTTCAATTTGGTTTCAACTGTATAACCATCTTTAGATGCCATTTCAGCTAGTTAGGAAGTTGGGATATAATAGTGCTACAAATAATAGCAATACCTATTTTAAAACAAGTAATTGGCCTTTTTTCTTAACGCCGAAAAACACTCATTTTTCAAAGTTTAGAGCTGAGTTATGCAAAAACTGAAAGAGTAGCCATAGGTTTGTTAACTGATTGTGTTTCTGGGACAAAAAAGGCTTCTACTCCAGCTAGTTTTATATTTCTTCACTCATGCTGCAAGAAGATAATGACCCTCAAAGTCAGGTAATTTTGCAATTTCTTCAATTTCAGAGTCAAATATTTCAATGTGCAAAATATCAACAACACATATCTTCATGTTTTTGGATAGTGCTCTTTAGTGGGTATTTACTGATATATAACACTACAGTGTTTCACTGTTTCCACTATAAGATTTGGTCGGTCAAAGTTGCATAAAAAAACTTTTTTTCGTCCAACTTTGAGTGGCCTCTGACCTTTGCGGTAAGAGTCGTCCACAAATATTTCGGTACTTACAGTTAGTGGGGGTATTGTAGAACACAAAATAATTGTCAGTTCCACGGTTCACTGCTAAAGCAAAAAGTATTGGCTTATCTAAGTTGGCATGTTTTTACTGAAAAAAAGAGCAAAGTCCAACTTTGACCTCCCAAAACGGAAAGAAAAAAAATTTTCTTGCAAAAATAAAAAAACACGTGTTTAATGATTTTAAATAAAGATTATATTCTGAAATTTTCAGCAAAATCAAAAATGTCGAGTTTTTTGACTGCCTGATTCTTAAAAAAAACGGCTCTTAATTCTTAGAACTGAAACCGAGGTAAAATTTCATTGCTACAAATTCAGCAAGAAGAAAGCTAGTAAAACTTGGTTGCGATTTTTTCAACAACGTAATAAAGAAAAGCAAAATACACTTTACAAAGTGCTTTTGCTTTCATAGATTGCACAAACAGGTATATATTTTGAAGCTATTTTGCTCACATTATTGCAAATTCGGCCTTATATTTGTACAAAGTAGACATTAGTTCAGTTTCTCTAATGTATTGCAAAAAACAATGTGTCGATTTTACACTATAATATTGGCAGTTGAGGTTCCAGTTTATAACTGTAAAAGCACAGAAATAAACTGTAACACTAGCTATTTTACAGTTTATTGCTGTAAAACAAGCAATTTTACAATTTATTGCTGTAAAATTAACAATTTTACAATTTATTACCATAAAATTAGGTATATTACATTGTAAAAACAACAGTATAATACTGAGAGCAGAGGTTCCAGTTAAAAACTGCAAAATGCACAGTAAAACTACCAATTTAACAGCTTATTATTGTAAACTAACAATTTTAGTTTACTACTGTAAAATTAGCAATTTTACAGTTTATTACCGTAAAATTACTATAAATTTAGCTTCATTATACTGTGAAATCTGTGTATAACGATACTCAAGGTACCGAGAAAAAATATCGTTATAGACAGATTATCATTATAGACAGTTTTGCATTGAGTAGATGGGAAGTTGGCTGGGACCAAATCAAAATATCGTAATAGGCAGGTTTATCGTTATGTACAGTATCGTTATACACAGGTTTCACTTTATTGTAAAAACATTTATTTTTTACAGTGTATACTAAAACTCCATAAATTGCCCTACTCTTTAGATCATAATGATGCTTTTATTTTTAGCTCCGTTTGTTTATTTTGATTTCTTATCTTTAAAAACTATTATTTGTCGTATTGCCATCAATAAGATATCCCATAGATGTACTCTAAGAATGCGCCTCAAAAAAGATTTCCGATATATAGCACCCTAAAAAATATCTCCACATTTATCAGCAAAAGAAAGAAACTGCTGAGGAAAAAAAAATAGAATTCCAATAGGAAGGGGTAAAATTTCGAACAGGAAAGAATGTTTTATAGAAATCGCGTGATACATGGCAGAAAAAATAACAGATGTTCTTTCAGTTTATTTATCTCACATCAGAAGGTGTTCTTTTGAAATGGCGGATAAAATATACATCACGAGTGCTTAACAGATTTTTTTTCGTTCTCCATTTCCCTCTTTTTGACAAATATCTTGGATTGTAAATGTTTATTTTGTAAATAGTTTTGACGAGCTGGCTCTGCTCTCTTTGAAAAATAGTCTCATCCGAAAACAAATGTAAAAATATTTTTATTTTAACCCATTTATGCCCAGTAGCTTAAAAACGGGACGCTTGTTTGTTTCTGCATACAAAAACCTGTAATGGGTATATCCTTTTACTAAAGCTGTTTTTCACACCTTAAATAGTCCTTATTCTTTCGAAACCAGTTACAGCCACTATTTGGACATCAGAGTTTATTTATTGACAGCTATTTCAGACAAATCAGTCAGGCAACGATCCAGAATGGGTAGCCACAGAAATTAATTTTTTTTGCGAACTTATTTTTCATAAAATTAAACTATTTTAAAATGATTTGCTTAAAATTGATCAGAGATGCCTTCTGTAATATTTCTTTGCACAAGTAAAGTCAAGTAAGGTCATTTTGCTCACATATCTGCAAAATATCCGATAAACAGGACGTTAAATAACTTAATAAATATGGCAACGGCGTACTATTTTAAGCCTGAAATGTATGTAAACCATTCCAAGTAAGAGTTTTAAGCAGATAAAAATTGAAAAAAATTGTGAACAAAAAAACTTGGCCATGAATGGGTTAATAAAATTTCAGTTTTTATGCGACGATAGATGTGTTTTATATAAACGTACGCTCTTAGAAAAAGATGATTCATTTACATACTATTTACACTAGACACATGAAATGTGTCAATTTAAGTAGGTGTAAGATGTTAAATAATTTTGTTAAGTTAAGGGAATGAGGTGTTTCTACCGAGATCTTTCGAACAAAAAAGGTTTGCAATACACCGCCAACTCGGTTATTTCGATCCATGGACTGCAGTTTCATGCTTATTATGCACTCATCAGCATGGGATATGACAGTAACCGAGTTGGAAGCAAAAATCCTCTTAAACAGCAAAGAGAGCCAAAAAAAACTGGCAGCAAATGTGAAATTAGAATACCAGCGAGCGACAGCACTTGGTACGGTACAACTCGTAAATTTTAAGGCAGAGCTCGGGTATAAAGCAGTGAGTAACCGCCCCTAAGCAAGGGCTAAGGCAGGAACATGCAATACACCGCCAACTCGGAAATTTCAATCCATGGACTGCAGTTTCGTGCTTATTATGCACTCCTCAGCGTGGAATCTTTTTACGAGTTGTAAATTTACGAGTTGTACCGTACCAAGTGCGGTCGCTCGTTGGTATTCTAATTTCAGATTAGCTACCGTTTTTTTTTTTTTTTAGCTCTCTTTGCTCTATAAGAGGATTTTTGCCTCCAACTCGGTTACTTTCGCATTCTATACTGATGAGTGCATAATAAGCACGAAACTGCAGTCCATGGATCGAAATAACCGAGTTGGCGGTGTACTGCATGTTCCTGCCTTAGCCCTTGCGTAGGGGCGGTTACTCACTGCTTTATAAAAAAGGTTTGTTCAAATCGGACTGTTCGTTCAAAAGTTATTACAGGGGAGGGGGACAAACAGACCGACGGACAGACACATTTTTCCCCATCTCAAAACCCTACTTTCCAATTTTTCAATTTTTGATATTTATTTCATTGTTTTATTTCTTTTCGACATTTTTTTTTTTTTTGAACTTGGCGATATATTTTGGACGCATTAAGCCACTTTTAATGCTTTTTTCTCGTCTTTCTTTTATTTCAAAGTAATAATACTGGCAGCAGAGGTTCCATTTTAAAACTGTAAACGCATAGTAATAAACCATAAAACTAGCGATATTTTGCAGATTATTGCTGCAAAATTAGTCCTTTTGCAGTTTATTGCAGTAAAATTAGCTGTATCATACCGTAACTGGCAGCAGATGTTAAAGTTTAAAACTGTAAAATGCACTGTAATAATGTGTGAAACTAGCAATTTTACAGTTTAGTACAGTAAACTAGCAATTTTAGAGTCTACTACTGTAAAATTAGCAATCTTACAGCTCATTACTGTAATATTAGATGCATTTTACTATAAAAACATGTTTTTCAGTGCACTTTTCACCTTAGTAAGAAAGTGAGGCATTTCTTTCAAAATGACAGTAGTAGTATACGCACTAAACCTTTAAGCTAATGGAAAGAAATAAAATTTGCGAATTCAAGTGAAACGGCGATGCAAATATAAAAACAAAAACACATCTACTCTCCGTTCAACCAACTCGCTTTAGGTGGCTCATGTATCCAAGTGCTTTAAGGAAGTGTGTCACGGCAGCTTAACTCATTTTGCTACACAAGCGTTCTCAAATATGAAATACTCTAGGTTGTAAATATTGATTTGGACGACTTTGAGTTGAGAAGTTTGCACTCAAGTTCTTTTTGCGATTTTATATGTTTTGGCAACGTCGTTTTTACGAGGAGCGACTGTAGATGAGGAGAGTGTTTGAATATGGACGTTTCCTGAAAAGTTTTATTTATTTGCAAACATTCTGTTTAGAGCCGCTGAGAATGATTTATCTTTTTCTGATAAATAATCGCGTATTATAAATAGCATTTATGGTAATGTTTTTTAGCTTATCACATGTACTTTTTATCAAATTTTAAGCAATAAATGTGATAATTAATGTGAAGATCAAATTCTTGCCAAAATATTCTCAATGCCTTTTCTCACTCCTTTTCCAATAAACAACTGTATTCTCTTTTTATTTACCTTTCTAATAACACATTTGTTTTCAAAGAATTTAACTTTTTTTTTTATTTTTTTTAATTCCTATTTCTGAATTATTCTTTTACCAATGTTTAAAATGAATATGTATTTCAATATCTTAAATTTGTTTTAAAAAAAAAGAACTCATTTTATGTTTAAAAAAGAAAAAAAATGTTTTGTTATGATGTTTGTTACGTTAAGTTTGTAATTGTATAATGCTCTAAGATATGTCAAAATTGTGAAAAAAAAATTGCTTTGTAAGATGTAACATTTTTAGTTTTTAATAAATGTCCCTGGGGTCCCTAAACCGTTCAAACGGTAGGTGCGGGGGACCTCAGGGTGTCAAATGTCAAATGTGAAGATCATAAATTTTGTTAATAACTTATACATTAGTTGTGAAAACGGAAAACTTTAAGATTTCGACTCATTTTAAACGCACTAATTTGAATTATCAAAATTTCCTATATACCTTATGCACTTTCGTAGACTTCATAAACACGATGTTGCATGTATAAATCAGATAATTGATTACAAAAATCCCCCCCCCCTTTATTTACAATATAATGTTAAATTTATAACATTTAGAAATAGGGACGAGTGACAATTTTATTTAGTTAGCAATCAAACCAAAATTAGACTCTTCATCAAAATTATTTGTGCTACATTTCTATTTATAAAAGTAGTTTTAGTTTATTCAGCTGAAATCAACGCTATTTATTTGAATCAACGCATTTTATTTGAACTGATTTATTTAAAAGTGGAGTTGAAGTAGACGTCTACGAGATACAGCAGTGCAAGAGAAAAAGAAGATGGATACATGCGTCTATTTTATCATAAATTAATATTTTTTTCATTGATTCACTGACTTTCACAATGACAGTAGTTACATTCAGCCGAATTATCTTATGTCACTAATTTTATTCTGTAAGCAATAAGTCCTCAGAACGTTTATAATGAGAAAATTATACTTTCAAAAGCCCTAATTTAAGCAGAGACAAGCTAGATAGGATCAGGCGAATTCTTAAGACTATTAAAATCTGTTCGCGTCTGTCTGTCTGTCTGTCTGTCTGAAGCTTGAACTCCCCAAAAAATGCTGAGAGCAGAGAATCGAACGAAGTATCATTCTATTCGAAATTTTCCAAGGAAAACAATAAGACCAACCGCGTAATTGTACGACTTTAATTAGCTAAAATATTAGATAAAACGTTAATTAAATTTTTGAACTATTTAAAATTCAAAGACTTTAATTCCTTCTGTTGCCATTTTGAATACATGTTACAATAAAGTTCTAACAATTAATTTTAGTAAGACATACTTCTTTATGTTGCCATTTAGAATATGTGTTACAACAAAGATCTAACAATTGTTTTTAGTTCGGAATTTTTTCTGACTAAAAAATTATAAATTAACTTTTTCGTCATTTCTCTTCTATTCTAATTAATGACTTTTTTTTCTGCTGCCATTTTGAAAATGTGATACTCTTACGTTTTAATAATGGTTTTTTGTTGGATTTTTTTTTCAATCTGTTATTGCATTTTGTGCAGGTGGATTGCACCTTGCACCCCTTTTCCTGCCTGCAACTAACCATGAGATGGTTTGTGGAAACAAGTCTTTCATTTTATGCCTCGATGGCGCAGGCATGAGCAAGCTACAAGTAGCATTAATGCGGTTTTCTTTTATTTGCAAATCAGCCGAGATGAACTGTAGGGGAGACTGGGGACGGTTGTGACAATTTTCATTTGCTTCCCCATAGATCCCTTAGTAATGCCTGTGAGCTGGTTTAAAGCTGTTTTTATGTTAAAGTGTACATTTGCCTGCTCATAAATACTAAAATTTTCTTCCTAAGTACAATAGTTAACTCACATGACCAAATTTAAAAAAAAAGAGAAAAATGTCACAACCGACCCCACCACAGGGGTGGTTGTGACAGTGCTTGGGGTCGGTTGTGACAAGTTCAAAAATGCAGCAAAATAGTCTAGATCATTTTTAATTTCAAGTAATATTAAACGTAATTCAACATAACCTTCATCTGGGAAAGTTTAACACTTAACAATGTGCCTCGTTCAGTTGAAGTAGCCTTATACCAAGTCTTGCAACGATATCATGTTTTTGGAATTTCGTAACGTCTGTTTTGGCAACATTATGCACATCCTGTGGGTCATAGCCGTGTCTCTTCATAACAATTCTCAAGTATCAAAGAAAGATTCCACATTTATTTGTTTTATTGAAGCTTGTTACTCTTGAAAGGCTAGTTGCATGAGCTACACGAACAGACGTGAAAAATTTCTATTCATAAATGAACGAAACCATTTCTCAGTAGCCATTTTACTCTCATGTCTGCTTTCAGCTTATATGTAAGCTCAAAAGCACTTTATTATGAGCAATATAACCTATGCACACGTTGTTTTCATTGTGACAGCGCCGGCCGGCTCCATCGCGTTTACGAATGAATGTTTCGTAGCAAAGACTTACGATTAACGTTGCATTTCCAAAGCTGTCCGAAAGAAAAAAAAGTTTCACTTCTTTATAAGCTTCTTTATATTTCATTAGGTCACACTGCCCTATTTCTGTCTTCTTCAAGCGTATTATGGGCATCAAATATGATAAAAACATGTTTTACTCGTGTCACAACCGTCCCCACGCAATTTGTCACAACCGACCCCAACCCACTACTTTTGAAAACAGCAATCGCCATGGCAATACAAAATAGCCTACATAAAAAGTAATCACTGCTATTTCACTATTAAGGTTCACTACTAACGGGGGAAAACTTTCATTTCTCTATCTGTACCCATTCAACAGGAATTACTAAAAGAAATCGAACAAAAAAACTTACTTTTGACTGTTAAAAAGTAACCAACCCCTCTGCTAGCGTTAATGTCGCTCGATGGCTACCGCAATGCTGTGACACACATTCAGACAAACATGTGGTTACTCTCTTTCTTTGCTTCAACCAGGTATTAATTATGGTTTAGCTAATATGACGACTGTCACAACCACCCCGTGTCACAACCGTCCCCAGTCTCTCCTATATATAATAATAATCCTTAAATTAGTTTAAAAAAACCAAAAAAATGCGCTTTTAGATGCTCTTATAATGCATCAACATGCAATATAAGAAATATAGTTTATATAATATAGTTCGTCATTTAATAACGGTAAAAAATGTATTACTTTTTAATCGACTTCAAAAAAGGAGGAGGTTCTCAATTCAAAGCGTATACTTTTTTTTTGTTTGTTCGCACATAACATCTGATCTACTGAACCGATTTGAACGATTTTTTTTAATCGATAGGAGATGGTGTAACTTAGGTACCATGTACTCATATGACGATATTTGTTCACTAGAAAAAAAGTTATGATCGAAAAACTAACATTTCATGGTCATTTGAAACAATATGTGCTACTAGGTGACCCGTGCGGAATTCCGCCCAAAAAAAAAAAAAAAAAAAACTCTAAACTTAAAATTTTAATACGACAATTTTTATTGGCTTCATTATCTGCCCGAAGTTGCAGCGCAGTGTCGAAATCTATAAAGAAAAGTCCAGCGTAAGTTGGTGTAGTCCCTGCCGGAGATTGCAAGCTCCCGATCATATGGTACACTTGACCATGTAGTTTAAAACAATATGGACCTCTGCCAGGAATGTTAACTGAATTTAGAATTCGGTTTTTAGTGGAATTTAGAATTCCATTTTGACTGAAGCGAAGGCCAAAGCATTGTTGAATTGTCTAATATTGTGTAGGTAGTAGACACCTTCCTGTTAGTCTGCGTGTTGGTACCCTGTTCCTTGGCATTGTAAAATCTTGTACGTTTGCACAACATCACCATCAACTGCCGTCGTTCTGACAACTTTTCAAAGAGATCAAAGACACGTTCACTTTTACAACTACTACAAAAGTGATACCCTATATTAAAATCAAATACCCAAGGCTACTACTAAACTAAATACTAACGTTATCGCAAAACTACCATAGTATTTTGAAACAATAAAAGTTACAATTAAGGTTTACCGAACTAAGCCTTGGCTTGAAATGTCGCATTTAAAATTGATTTGAACAACAATGGTAACGAATTTAACAGTTGAGCAAAAAATTTAACTTTTTCAAACTTCAATCGCTTATAAGTCGCTTAAACGTGGATTTTCGAGATTCTCGTTACGCGGCGCTAGCGGAGAAACGTTCTAAAGAACGCATTTTTTTAAATCTTTCGAATGAAATCAAAATGGAGACGATACGACAATTATTTCGCTAGATAGAGTCAATTTTGTGCCCAAAAATTGAAGTTCGAATAAAAAACGAACCGACACTTTTTAGAGGGTGGGTCTAATTTTCGTCAATAGGCCGCGGGATAAGCTTCAAAATCATAAATTTTCATACAATTCGATAAAGAAATGAGCGAGTTTCGACCGGGTATAGGATTCGGCTTAGAGAAAAAATGTATGGAGATTGTAAATCCGTGACTCAATGAGCGACCCGATGGGCAAGTGGTTATGCGTGTCAGGTTGAAGTTCCTGATGGAATGAGATCGAGTCCAGGTCTGCAAGGATTTTTTTGAACAACTGCATGTTTTTTCTTTTTGAATGGTTTAATGATTGCAATGTCCTTATGCAGGTTCATCCCCCCATGGGGATCTACCCCGTATTTTTTTATAGTACAAAATGACAGTTTTGGTCGGATCTTTGTTAAAATTGGCAATGAGGTCCTTAGATGCTGTAGAATTTTCTTATGGACGTTTGCGCCATTTTTGGGGGCTTTGAATCGATTGTGGCAATAAATGGTTTTTGATTTGCGGCACTTATATTATTTTTTCAAGAATTATATACACATTCAATTATGTTAATTTTTGTACCTATATAAAATTCTGTATTTTATACCTTGCATTTACGTCAAATTCAAGAAATCGAAAAACTAAAATTTCACGTTATTTAAAACAATATGTGCTATCGTAAATCCTTACTGCAATGAGCGACCCGATGGTCAAGTGGTTAACCGCGTCGGGTTGAAGTTCCTGATGGAATAAGATCGAGTACAGGTCTGCAAGAAATTTTTTGAACAGCTGCATGGGTTTCTAACTATTTTTTGCTTATTTTAAGTGCATTTACACTAAAAAGAATGAAATAAAATATTTTTAGAAAAAAAATAGAACCGACTTCAGTTGGAAATTGCTCTAAAAAGTAAAAAATAATTTTTTTCTTTGAACACCATCGAAACTACTTTTAAACATAAGTTTTGAAGTTGGGGCAAAAAAAATATATAGATTCATACGCAACTACAATTCAACTATAAATATAAATTTTAATGGATTCATTTCATTGATTACCACACATTCGTGTAATGGTACAAATATTCTGCTTTTAATTTTCAATGGTTTCTCTGAAAAAATGTTGGCAAAATATGGTTAAATATCATTTTATCTATCGTTTTTGCGCCGACTTCAAAACTTATGTTTAAAAGTAGTTTCGATGGTGTTCAAAGAAAAAAATTATTTTTTACTTTTTAGAGCAATTTCCAACTGAAGTCGGTTCTATTTTTTTTTTCTAATATTTTATATTTACAAAGAACTCGAATTTTATTTTTTATTCAGTTACACACAAACAACTGAAACACTTATAATACTCGTACATCAACATGTAATATACTTTATCCTTTAGTATTAATAATAGCTTTAAATATGTTACTTTTATATTTGCAAAGAACTTGAATTTTATCTTTTATTCAGAGTTACATACATACCCACAAGTGAAACTAGTACAAGCGTATTAAAAAGCAGAAAAAAATATTTTTTCGTGGTACTGTACAGCATTCTACTCTAACTATAAAGAGAAGAAATCTTATTTCCATTCCTAAAAAGTACATATTATCGAACGTAAGGAAGAGTAATAGTGCAATTACTTAATTAATTTGTAAAGACACCCCCTCCAAAAATATCGAATACTATGAACGTTGTAAATGCTTATTTGAATAACATAAATTTGAAATTATATTTTGTTTATAGTGGTACATTCGTTGATAGCATCATTTAAGGGAAGGGGCCGTAAAACTATAAAGTGCTTGACGAGTTCGAAAGGTTGACATCTTTGCAGCTTTTTATTGAAAAGAAGTGAAACATTTGGATCACATTCAGCTTTAAACTACCTCTTTGACACCTAATTCTCTCCCCCCAGAGCAAAATTGCACTATTTAGAGTCTTTTAATACATTAAACTTCATAATTTGCCTAATAAATTTGGAAAAAAGTTTTACATAGAAGATTTTATTGAAAGTACTTTATTTGTGCAAGATTTTATTTAAAAAAGTTATTTCTCTACTATCCTTTCTGACAAAAAATGATACTCAGTCTCGACTGATTCAAAACTATGTCTCTAAATAGTTTTGTTAAAATGCACAGATTTTTATAATAATTGCGAAAATGTTTTTGTAGTTCAAAAAGGCGCATAATCTTTAGCAAGCAGGACTGAATTCACGCCAAAAATATTTCACTCTTTTGTGTAAAAAATTTTTTTCAACGGAAGCTTTTCAGTTCTACTTATTGAAATTTATCTTTTAATATTTTTTCTCATAAAATTAGTCAGCATAAAAAATAGGTTATTTATTTATTTTAAAATCGGATAAGATTCAAATGTCACAAAATTATTGACTACATTTCATACTTTATTTTCGGAGGGGGGTAAGAGAAATGCCGTTTATTTAAGCTTGAACAGAGGCCAAAAAAATATATTGCGCTATGAATGATAAATTGATAACTCGCTAGAAATATTTAAAGTACAATAGATATCATCAAAAGAAATGTGCATTTTAAGCTGCTACATTTCTGTACCTCAGAACCAGACTAACGTAAGTCCATTTTCGTCATTTTTCAGTAGAGGGGAAAAACGATGTATTCGACAATCGTTTTTCCCCTCTACCGAAAAAGGACGAAAATGGACTTACGTTAGTCTGGTTCTGAGGTACAGATTTATCAATTGAATTTGAAAAGTTACAAAATGTTACTAAGCTTGCCTACATTTGAGTATTTCTTACCAAATTTGACGCTAAGTGAGTCGAACAAATACAGTGAACTCTCACTTATACACCGCCTCATTTATGCGCCTTTTTCACTTATACGACGATTTTAAAGGGTCCCAGAGCATTCCACAGAAAAATAATGATAGTATCATTCGTTTATGCGTCGCTCTAAAGAAAAATGTCACTTATGCACCGAATTTTCCGTAAAATGTGAAAAAAAAAAATTATTTTCTTAATAAGTAAGCATTTTTCTTCACTTTCTTCTTTAATCTTTCACTTTTATTGCTCACGGAAGGTATTTTTTCCGCATGAACTAGAGTTCGGAGAGGGACAGTTACCTATTGTGGATCGTTTTAAAGGGAACAGTTTGTAATTAGGTATGCTACCATTTTTGTTTTCTCTTTATCATTGTAGCTACGTTACAGTAATTGTCAAACCGTAGTAATATGTCCCTTAGCTATAGAAACATTCTTATTCATTCTCTCATTGCAACCTCTGTTGTGTTTTAGTCCTTTAAATAGGCTCGTTCACTTATACGTCGCTTTCACTTATGCGCCTTTTTCTGTTGGTCCCTAGGGCAGACGCATAAGTGAGAGTTCACTGTATCACCATCTTGGAGATAGTTCGCTAATTTCTCTTCATGTCATAGTTTTTTGTTTACTCCAAGTTAAGAGGGGAAAACAACTTCTACAAAAAGTAAGTTAATTTTGAATGATAATTCATGGCTTATAACTAAAATTAGGAAAAATTACAGCAAGTTAAATGCATAAAAACTGTGAAAAAAAAAAAAAGATTTTTTTCAAAATTTATAGCAATATCACAACGACATTTACGTTTTAAATAACCAAGATAATATCTAATATAATAGAAGAACTTTGCTAACACACGTATACAGGATTTAAGTCTTAGCTTGGATTGTAAGAAACTGCGTTGTTTATAATTTATGTTTGTTGTCTAAATATCTCTTTTTCAATCATAACATCCGTCAACTGGCAGAACAAAAATACTTTGTTCTTATGTCATCGTAACATATGCCTTCATGTAAACGAAGCATTTTTTGCAGCTCAGCAAGAACATTTCATGAGTTTTCTTTGTTTCGCTTTCATGTGGTAATTCCTAACTAATATTATTGTTTGATGTTTGTTACATTTTCACTTAACTAATCAACTGATTATCATGAAATTTCGTATACACTTTTTAAGGAATGCAGAATAGAACGTACGGTACCTTTCATTCAGAACTCTTCTAAGATTTGTATTCCAATGTTAAAAATAATCATAATTTGAGAATATCGCATTAAAGAAATATAATATTTGTTCGATTTTTGCAGCATATCAAAGACCTTGAAAAGCTTCGATATTCGATGAATAATTGATCACTCATTCTTTTTTTATCATACTCCTAATCGAGGCTTGCCTTGATATTTAAAGACTTATATTTTTTAAAGAAAATGAATTAAATTTTTTACATTTAAGGGAAAATGTGACGCATAAGTGAAATATTTATCTTTAGAGCTACTCATAAACGAATGATACTATCATTGTTTGGAAATTGTTGGGACCATTTGAAATCGTCGTATAAGTGAAAAGGCGCATAAATGAGGCTACGTATAAGTGAGAGATCACTGTAGTTCTTTTCATACTTGCTGTTTAAGTTAGACGTTGCTGTGTTGAAGTGACACGATCACGATCAGCTTCAAAATTGCGAGTAAGACTAGTTGTAGTTCAAATTGAGTACTATTTTTAATAACGATGGTTATGATTTCTTGGATGCAACGTATAACATCTCATGTAATCGCTACTATATCGGGGATTTTCAGACATTAATGTTATTTTATTAGCGATCTTATGCGATATTTTTCTTTCGCTATTATAAAGCTTTGTGTACTACTGCCCTCACTCAAAAGGGAATTTTTAGAAACCGTTGTTCTCCCCATATTGGTATTTTTTAACGGAATCGTTAAAGTTATGTAGCAACTGCTGACTGTTATTTTCCTTCTAATCTGAATTTTTAGGTTTTGGTCTTCTCACTCCTAATTAGCTCCTATACGCGACTGCAACCTTTCTTGACAAAAACATCGTGACGTCAGCGTGACGTTTTCGTGTCGTTAGCCTATGAAAAACGAGCTAGATAAAACGTCACAGCCTACTTGGCGAGTTAGAGGAGATCGCTAACTGCTTGTGAAATCTTATTGGCTTCTCCCGTAGTGACGTTGGGTGTCAAGTTAAGTTGCTTTCCAGTATAAGAAACTATTCAAACTCGGGTCTTTCGCTGTGTGTTGATATTATTTGCTGACTATTATCTTCACTCTACGTTAAATTTTGGCATTTTAGCTACATTTTTTCTTGATCATTCTCGAGGACCATGCATAACTGTGATTTTCGTTCCATTCTCCGACATGAAGGGATGAGACAATATAGGTCCCAAGTAGCACACTTCGTTTTTTAAAGGTTGTAAAATGGTTATTAACGTTGTGACAACGGATTAAAAAGTTTATAAAACGTTAAAACGTTTTTTGTGCTACCTGGGGTAGATCACTCTGTCTCGTGCTCAATCTAATGGGGATCGGAATGTTTAAGAGAAATGTTGATTTTCCTTAAAAATATTCGAAGGGGGAGAGTAAATTTCCCTTCGAAATTACACCCTCCGTATTTATGAAAAGTTGACCGTATTCCAATAGGAAGTTTTAGGGATTAATCTTGCAAATTGAGTTTTTATTTCTAAATTTATTCCTGATTTAAATTGCGTGTGTTTGGAAGGAATTTAAAGTTAGACCTTGCAGAGATGGCAAGTGGACTGGAAGCGGAAACGTACCAGTTCATTTTGAAATAGGTTGGACCTACGAGAAAACGCAAGCAGTGGAGTTGCTCGTTCGTGATAATCCAACCTATTTCAAAATGAGATGGATCATCGACATCGTCATCGTCAATACTTTTATATGAAAGAATCAAAGAAATCGCTTTCTTTCTTTCCTTTTTTTATTCATTTTTATTTTTTAATTTTTTGAAAAAAAAAAAAAAAAAAAACATAAAAGCTACATTTCATGAGTTTTCTTTGTTTCGCTTTCATGTGGTAATTCCTAACTAATATTATGAATGCGAAATTCAGTTTGATGTTTGTTACATTTTCACTTAACTAATCAACTGATTATCATGAAATTTCGTATACACTTTTTAAGGAATGCAGAATAGAACGTACGGTACCTTTCATTCAGAACTCTTCTAAGATTTGTATTCCAATGTTAAAAATAATCATAATTTGAGAATATCGCATTAAAGAAATATAATATTTGTTCGATTTTTGCAGCATATCAAAGACCTTGAAAAGCTGTGATATTCGATGAATAATTGACCACTCATTCTTTTTTTTATCATACTCCAAATCGAGGCTTGCCTTGATATTTAAAGACTTATACTTCAATATGTTCTAACCTAGACAGGTAGTCATTTTGTCACTAAAAGGTCATGTTTTTCACTAAATAAATGCATGAATGTTCTTTTTGAATTAAACACAATGGTATATTGGATTTGGTCCTTTAATGCTCTGAAACAATAAATTTGTTATGCTAAGGGAAATTCATACAATACGAGATGTGAAGTTTAAATAACCGGACTGCGCGTACTTGGGGTGGAGGGAGGTCAAAATGGAATGTAGTTTCTGATGTTTAGGTACAGGGATATGTTATTACATCTCTCTATCTACAGTGAACTCTACGCTGGCCCAAGGGACCAACAGAAAAAGGCGTATAAGTGAGAGAAACGTATAAGTGAACAAGCCTATTTAAAGGACTAAAACGCAACAGAGGATTCTAATGAGAGAATGAATAAAAATGTTCCTATAGAAAAGGGACATATTACCACGGTTTGGCAAATACTGTAAAGTAACTACAGTGATAAAGAGAAACCAAAAATTGTAGTATACCTAATTACAAAATGTTCCCTTTAAAACGATGCATAACAGATAATTGTCTCTCTCCAAACTCTATTTCATGTGGATAAAATGCCTTCCGTGAGCAATGAAGGCGAAAGATTAAAGAGGAAAGTGAAGAAAAATGCTTATTTTTTTAAAGAAAATGAATTAAATTTTTTACGTTTTAGGGAAAATTCGACGCATAAGTGAAATATTTATCTTTAGAGCTACTCATAAACGAATGATACTATCATTGTTTGGAAATTGTTGGGACCATTTGAAATCGTCGTATAAGTGAAAAGGCGCATAAATGAGGCGACGTATAAGTGAGAGATCACTGTAGTTCTTTTCATACTTGCTGTTTAAGTTAGACGTTGCTGTGTTGAAGTGACACGATCACGATCAGCTTCAAAATTGCGAGTAAGACTAGTTGTAGTTCAAATTGAGTACTATTTTTAATAACGATGGTTATGATTTCTTGGATGCAACGTATAACATCTCATGTAATCGCTACTATAACGGGGATTTTCAGACATTGATGTTATTTTATTAGCGATCTTATGCGATATTTTTCTTTCGCTAAGATAAAGTTTTGTGTACTACTGCCCTCACTCAAAAGGGAATTTTTAGAAACCGTTGTTCTCCCCATATTGGTATTTTTTAACGGAATCGTTAAAGTTATGTAGCAACTGCTGACTGTTATTTTCCTTCTAATCTGAATTTTTAGGTTTTGGTCTTCTCAATCCAAATTAGCTCCTATACGCGACTGCAACCTTTCTTGACAAAAACATCGTGACGTCAGCGTGACGTTTGCGTGTCGTTAGCCTATGAAAAACGAGCTAGATAAAACGTCACAGCCTACTTGGCGAGTTAGAAGAGATCGCTAACTGCTTGTGAACTCTTATTGGCTTCTCCCGTAGTGACGTTGAGTGTCAAGTTAAGTTGCTTTCTAGTATAAGAAACTATTCAAACCCGGGTCTTTTGTTGTGTGTTATTATTTGCTGACTATTATCTTCACTATGTACTAAATTTTGGCATTTTAGCTACATTTTTTCTTGATCATTCTCGAGGACCATGCATAACGTGATTTTCATTCCATTCTTCGACATGAAGGGATGAGACAATATCGGTAGATCACTCTATCTCGTGCTCAATCTAATGGGGATTGGAATGTTTAAGAGAAATGTTGATTTTCCTTAACCCAGTAAAGCCTGACATTTTTTTTCCAAAGATATTTTGTATACTGGTTACAAACAGTGTTTAATGGACAGGAAATATAATTTAAAAAATTATCATGTAAAAAATAATTTTTTTATTAAGGAAAGAAAAATCGTCTCTTAAAAGTTACGATAGACCCCGGAGAGTAGATACTTGTTTTACTAAAAAGATTTTCTGCCTACGATATAATATTTAAAGACATTTTACAAGAAGAAATAAAATCAGCAATTAACATAAACTGGGAAGCTGGGAATAACCTTGAAAACTTAGCTTTTTTTTTTTTTTTTTTTTGAGATTGTGAACGATGTGATTTTTGATAAAGATCATTTTAAAACTGCTACAGAACACACTTTACAATAGTTATGTGCTGCAATCTGTTAAAAACGAATTGAAACAATACCAAGGTACTAATTAAACACTATAATTTGGTTGAAATGTTCATTTTTGAGAAATTTAAACCCTTTTTACTTTCTTCTATATCTATTATATAGAAGAAAGTATTGATTTCGTAAAAATTTTCGAATGTCGAATTTTGACGGATTTGCACGTTTTGAGGTGCGCTGAGTCCATTTCGACCATTTTTGGAAAATGTCTGTCTGTGTGTGTGTGTGTGTGTGTGTGTGTGTGTGTGTGTGTGTGTGTGTGTGTGTGTCTGTCTGTGTGTGAGTCTGTATGTGTGTGACCAGTTTTCGTGGCCGCGCTAGAGCAAAAACTACTGCATGAAATCGAACAAAATTTTTTTCACATATGCACCACCATGTGAACTGACTTTGTTTAGCGAATTCCTCCAAGGGGGGTGGAGCAATCGCACGTGTTCTGCGCGTGGGTGATTGCTATATCTCAGGAAGTAACCGGCGGAATAAAACGAAAATTGGTCCATAGATAGACCCTACCGAGTACAGGTGCTGATTCAATTTGCGTGTCAATATCTCGAAGGGGGGTGGAGCAATCGCACGTGTTCTGCGCGTGGGTGATTGCTATATCTCAGGAAGTAACCGGCGGAATCAAACGAAAATTGGTCCATAGGTAGACCCTACCAAGTACAGGTGCTGATTTAATTTGCGTGTCAATATCTCGAAGGGGGGTGGAGCAATCGCACGTGTTCTGCGCGGGGGTGATTGCTATATCTCAGGAAGTAACAAGCGGAATCAAACAAAAAATGGTCCATAGATAGACCCTATAGAGTACAGGTGCTGATTTAATTTGTGTGTCAGTATCTTGAAGGGGGTGGAGAAATCGCACGTGTTCTGCGCGGGGGTGATTGCTATATCTCAGGAAGTAACAGGCGGAATCAAACGAAAATTGGTCCATAGGTAGACCCTATTGAGTACAGGTGCTGATTCAATTTGTGTGTCAATATCTCAAATGGGGGTGGAGCAATCAAAAGTGCTTATTTTGTCATTGCACCTACTGTATCTCGGGAAATATTGCTGCGATTTGAATGAAATTTGGAATAACACTAACCCAATATGGAAGCAAGCATCGATTAAATTTTGGCGCCAATCGCCCCAGGGGGAGGGTGGGGTGATTTTTGCGCTTAGTCAACAATGCGAAAAATTAATTCATTAAAAAATCGCTTTCACGCTATTTAATTATCAAAACAGCTGAAAACTTTCAATGATTTGAAATTTTTAACTGTTGCCAATTTCTTTTTACTAAAAAATAAAATGTTTGCAATTAATCTAAACAAGGCTTTTGCAATGATTTCCAATTTCGCTCATTGATTCTGCATTTGCAGGAATATTACGATAATTGGGAAATTGTAGCTGTCTCCAATTACTTGGGCGAGTACGTATTTTATTTTGTAACCGGAATTCATAAGATAGATATAGAAGAAAGTTTCGTGACGGCCACGACAGCTAGTTTTGGACCGTCATGAAAAAGGACGCTAGGCATTAATGGGTTAAAGATATTGGAAGGGGGAGAGTAAATTTCCCTTCAAAATTACACCCTCCCTATTTATGAAAAGTTGACCGTTTTCCAACAGGAAGTTTAGGGATGAATCTCGCAAATTGATTTTTTATTCCTAAGTTTATTCCTGATTTAAATTGTGTGTGTTTGGAAGGAATTTAAAGTTAGACCTCGAAGAGATGGCAAGTGGACTGGAAGAGGAAACGTACCACTTCATTTTGAAATAGGTTGGACTTACGAGAAAACGTAAACAGTGGAGTCGCTCGTTCGTGATAATCCAACCTATTTCAAAATGAGGTGGATCATCGACATCGTCATCGTCAATACTTTTATCATCTTATATATATATAAGAATCAAAGAAATCGCTTTCTTTCTTTCCTTTTTTTATTCATTTTTATTTTTTAATTTTTTGAAAAAAAAAAGAAAACTGATTGAAATTATATTTATTTTTTAAATTATAGACTACACTTTAGTGGTAAATATGTTTTAAAAATATTCTTTTTGAACGCTATGAAAACTTTACATAAGTAATAGGGACTACGTTTGCAATTAATTATTTCCTAAATAACTATCTATGCATGAAATCTTGACATAATACTGCATATTACACTGTTCGACAAAAAAAAACCTTGAAAATGCTTCTGGTATTTTGAAGGCTGATTCTTATGTAAAATGACCCCCTGAATCCGAATATGACCCCCGTTTTCCCCCATCACGTCCCAATTTTTTTTTAAACGCCCCCCTTTTTTTCATTTTTCCTTAGTTTCAGGGCTATAATATTTTTTTATTTATAAGGAGCCTTATATTCACCAATAAATTTTTTTGGATGTCAAGAGAGACTCAAAGTTTAAAATCATGAGCACCGAGAAAAAATCGGGGAACTTGGGGGGGCGTGGCCCCCCAAAATATTCGAAAAATCACCAAAAACGATCTTTTTAATCTAGTTTTTTAAAAAGACCTTTAAAACATTTTTTTTCGGTGCAGAACCAGAGTATAGGATCCGCTCCTATGGCTCCTGGGTCAGAAAAAATTTTCACGCTGTAAAATTAAAAAAAAAAAATAAAATAATGCTTTAAAAATCGCACTTTGCACTCGAGTTTTAAAGCAGGTCTTCAGCCAAAAAAAAAAACAAAATTGTGGCTGATTCTTATGTCAAATGACCCCCTATCTCCAAATATGACCTCAGTTTCCCTCCTCCACCCCCTCTTTCCAGAGAGTCCCCCCCCCCCCCAATTCAGAGTCATTTTACTAATTCGGAGGGGAAAAGTACATTACGTAACCCGTTAACATAATTCTAAAAGGCAACAGAGGTTCAAAGTTCAAAATCATGTACATGTGTACCAAAAATATAAACTAGGGCGGTATACCTCCCCCCTCCCCCCCCCAAAAAA
>JAXGGA010004509.1:0-87530 GCA_038373865.1 Uloborus plumipes | reverse complement strand
TATATTATTTAATTTTAATATACTATATGAGCAATACCTGCATGGCGATCGCCATGCAAAATATTCAAGGGAAGTCCCCTTGAATCAAAAGACCTATATTATTAATAATTCAGTTGATTTTGTATTCTTTAACAATAGAAAGACTGAAACTTGTCTTCTGCCTAGAAAGGGGCCAGTGTGGCCCCTGACTGACTGTTTAATGGATTCTTTATAAATTCATTCTTGATCAAGTCCATTTGCCATACGCATCTTCTGTAATGACTAAATGATAACTATAATGAGGAGGGGGAGGGGGGGCATAATACTTTCTGTAATGTTATCTCTACATGCAAGAATGTAAAGTGTTAGTTTCTATTTCAAGTTTTTCCCATTTAAAATTATGTTCAAATGTAAAAATAAGAAGTTAAACGTGAAAGTAAAGCTAAAAGAACTTTTTCATGCTACAAAAAGCAGGAGAAACAAAAAATTGCTTTATTTCTGCTGTAAAACTCACAAGTGCCACTGTGGCCTCATCCCGTCTTTCTAGGTATAGGGTTCAATAGTAATTTGTAATTACACATTCCTATTTTTTTTTTTCCAGATAACTAAAAACGTATTTATTCCAACCTTCACATTTTGAAATAATTATCAATTGAAAAAATTTTCTCCTCTAACAAGAAAGTGCGATTCACCCATGTTTGATTAACATACAAAATGTACTTCTTTTAATCTTTGATGTGTAAACATATTAATTTATTTCCTAAGTACTGTAAAAAAAGTCATTTCTTCTTGTTAATGGAGTTTTAAAATTACCTATTGAATAAATTTAGTGTCGCAAAGTCTTGATTTTGAAGTTGTTTTCATACACAAAATCAAACATGTATCGATCATCATATACGCAAAGAGTAACTAAACAACATAAAAATTTCTAAATATATTTCACAATATGCTTTAAAAACACAATTAATGCCTGAAAATGCTTCATTTTAATCACAAAAATAGTGAGAGAGAGCATTTTTCAAAAAAGTCGACCATGAAAATAAAATATGAACTATACAGAAAATTATTAGACGTAAACAAACAGATGGTTACGGTTAAACGAGTTCAAACCAGCACCAAAAACTCTCAAAACATTTTACATCGATGTACGGAAATGCAGCCATAACTTTAACTAACTTGATGAACCCCCTGATTGGTTCTTTCCACCAATCTTACCTTTTCCAGAAAGTGAACTTTATCGCCAGTTTGGCAAACAGAATGAGATCCCAACTCCAGTCGTGCACACAAACTATCTTGCGCAGTAGGGCTGCGCAGTGGAAGCCGAAACCGAAACCGCTCCGTAGCTCCTCCCCCGTGTGGGAAAACGGATGCCCTCAAAAAATTAGACGAAAAAGTTATGTATTTGCAGAGTTTTGGGTCAAAAACTCCACTGAGGGGAAGCAGAAAAATTTTCGGTTTCTAGTGCTATATAACATTAATATGTGTAGGTAATTTTCCCTTATCTTTGGCGATTTATATAAAAATTGCTTTGAGTTGAAATAAAAAATCTGGTATGGGCCCCACACTACTTCCTTTTACGTGTAAATTTCTTAGTAGTTGCCTTAAGTGTCAAAAAAGTGCTTGGAGTGAGCAAGGGAACAATTCAAATATTTACTCCCCTAATCTGCCACGAGACAATGCAAAAAATATTTAACAATGGTTAATTTTCTAAATATTGCTGATTTTAATATTATTCAGTGAATTTTTCGCAAAATATCGCCAATAGCGCCAAGTTGAACCCAAATTCAAAAAAAAAAAAAAATTTCGCCAAATTTGTCGCCAACTTGGCGATATGTCGCCAAGTTGGCGTCAAACACTTGGCGACCAAAAGCTTGGCGACATATCGCCAAGTGGTCGCGCCAATTCATATCACTTGAGTCTGCATTGAAATTAACACTGATTTACCCCAAAAAAGGGGTAAAAAACCCCCTTGGGAACATTCAAATGCAACCACAAGGGGAGGTGCACAACTAGACCATACTCAGAGCCTACATACCAAGCTAGAAGTTTCTACGGTATATAGTTTTTGAGTTATGCGAGCCACATACGCACATACATCCGCACATACGTACATACAGACGTCACGAGAAAACTCGTCGTAATTAACTCGGGGGTGGTTGAAAAGAATTTTTCGGCTGCTTATATGTTGGTAGGTACATATGCACGTGCTGACAGGTCGAAAAAACTACTGAACATTCATTCGGGGGTGAGCAAAATCAAAATTTAGACTCAAATTTGAGCGATTTTTTTTTCGCGATCACAATACTTCCTTTACTACGTAAAAGGAAGTAAAAAGGAACGGTTTAACGAATCTTTTGCCGCCTTTGTTACTCCCTGAGAATCAGGGTTGCCAGACGTCCCGGATTTCAAGGGACAGTCCCGTTTTTTGAAATATTGTCCCTCGTCCCGGGGAACCTTGATACGGGACGGCCAAAGTCCCGTATTCTGGCTCGAAGCAGTATTTTACAAAACGAAACATTATTTTCAGAAAAAAATGAAGTAAAACAAAAATGTGAAATAGAGTGATAAGAAAATTGATTGAATTATAATATTTTCCTGTTCTGAAGTAATGTTAATGTTCTATTCATAAAGAGCAGAAATTATTGTGAGAGTCATTTCAACAAACGTTCGTTACAAAAATGGTGTATCTTCTTTGTAAATAATTTCACTATGACTTATTATAAAAACGTCCTTCTCAAAGTTTCAATTATGAAAGAAATATATGTGTTCAGCTACTATTAGTCACTAGATTTGTTGAATCAATCAATTTCAATCATTTGAAATTTGCTTCGCTTCGCTTTTATATTAAAAGATGTAACTAAATGTTACTCCATTTAGCAAACAAATACGCGTTTTAAAAATATAAAGATGTATAATTTTTACAATGAGTGACATAAATATAACTTACAGTGAGCTTTATGGCAACCTAAAGACCATCAAAACTTAGAAAGAATTATTACAGCAGTAAAATCAAGTATCAAATACTGTCGGCCCCGCTTAAACGAATACTGTCGGTTCCAAGAAATATTATTCGATTAACCGGGGTATTTGATTAAGCGGGGATTGTTAACATTTCATCTATGGCATCGGTTCCGGGATGTTTTATTCGTATAAGCGGGGTATTCGTTTATCCGTTACCCGATTAAGCGGGGACGACAGTATGATTAAAAAAAGGAATTTTCCGACAGTTTTTAAGAATAATTATTATGTTATAACATTGACAAAATTACAGTTTTTCCCCAAAAGATATTGAATACTAGCTGCCAGGGCAGCTAGATTAGCTTCCTGCGGCATGTTGATGCATAACGTCCCCCTTCTCTAACTTTCACCTCATTCTGAAGTTATATTATTTGATATAATTTAATGTTGATTCGATTTCAAGACATACCACCCATGGCGTTGCACGGGCACTTCGTGCCCTGAAAATAGTGAGGAAAATTTCAAGAAACTACTCCCCGCCAAGGCGGCTCGCTAACAGGCGCTTCACGCCTTTACTTTTTTCCTTTTTTCAAAAAATCATTCGAATTATTGAGATGTTTCGCGCCTTCAAGATGGTGAGGAAAGTTTCAGTAAGTTCAGCTCGCTCAAAGGAGAAAAAGCAGACATTGATACTCAGTTTTTAATATAAGTAGATGGCTTTTCAACAAATGAATGTTCCAAAATATTACAAGTACCTAGCGATAAAAATACTATGTAAGTGGCCTGCTTATGAGTTTCGTGTTTGATTTAGTTAAGCCTTTATTCAAAATTCTCATTATCATCCCTGATAGCACAGTGACCAAAATGTGACGCTTTTGTGACCCGTGACGCTCGTCACAAGCGCAGTCGCAACCACGTCACCGCGACTTACGAATGTCCGACCGCGGTGACGTCACAGTGCGACTTTACAGTGACGGCGCATGACGACCCAATTGCAACCGAGGTCACCTAGTGACGGTTTGGCGACCTCACATCGCAGTCACAGCGACCGATGTGACCAGTCAGTGACCTGTGTGTGAAGTTGCGGCGGCGTCACAATGCGACTTCACAGTGACGGCGCCCGACGACCTGTCATAAAATATTTTTTTTAATTTTCAAAAAATAAAAGAGCCTTTTACTGACATCAGAAATCACTGATATAAGAACCTGGATTGAATCAACATACTTTCCGCCAACCGTTACGCTGCGAAGCCCATTGTCCCACGCCTGGAATCGAACCCGGGTCGTCTGGATGCAAGCCAAGAATTCTAACCACTATACTAGACGAGAGTTACAAGAGGAAGCTCAAAAAGTAAAGAGCTGCTGAAGGTCACATTGTGGTCACAAAGTGAGTCACATCGACGTCGATGTGACAGTTTTAAGTCACAATGCGACTTTACCACGACGTCAGAGAAAAGTCCCACTTGCGTCTTCAGGCGTTGCTAATGCAATGCTTTTGTGACCCTCGCATGCGTCACAAGTGAAGTCGCAACCAACAAGTTACTAACGAATGTCAGCAACGGCGACTTCACAATGCGACTTTACAGTGACAACGCCTGATGACCCAATTGCAACCTAGGTCTACCAGTGACGGTTTAGCGACCTCACATCACAGTCACAGCGACCGATGCGACCAGTCAGTGACGTACGCGTGAAGTCGCGGCAGCGTCACAGTGCGACTTCACAGTGACGGCACCTGAGGACTTCTCCGCCTTGTGACTTCTCGCGAGCTGACACTCGTAAGTTGCTGCCACATCTTTGCGACTTCGCTTGTGAGGTATCACAAAAGCGTCTTATTTTGGTCACTGTGCAATTCGTAGTCACATCCCCGTTTGTTGCGACTTTTTTAAATCGCAATAATGCTTTGAAGAATTTCATTTAAAAGTCACAAATAAGGCGCAAAACCAGCACTAAGTGACATCGACTGCCTTCGTGCTACCAGGCGTCGTCACTGCAACATCGCACTTTTGATGTCGCCGCGAATTTTCATTCGTAAGTTGCAGCCACCTCTTTGGGACTTTACTTGTGACGTACCCGAGTCACAAAAGCGTCTTATTTTTGTCACTGTGCTATTCATAATCATACCCCGTTTTCGCATCTGCTGTAAATCACTACAGGGCTTTACAGCGACGTCATTTAAAGGTCACAAGTAAGTAAAGAAATTTGATAGTGACTATGATGAGAAGCCGCATAACCGATACAAACTATCAAAACGTCGCATCAAATACACAATTACACGACAACGGTTTCCGTGACTGTGTCATGTTGTCACGGAATAGTCACAAATTGTCCAAAATTACATTGACGTTGTAAGGGCCGTCACTGCAATTTTGACGTCATCACGGATTGACATTCGCAAGTGGTTGTCACTTGGTCGCTTTTGTTACTGCTGTCTGTTAGAAAGTGATTGAGGCTCTTAAAAAATTTTTTGACTGATTTTGTAACGTAAAATTATTTATTCGGTATTATTAATTCGGTCTTCAATCGGTAAAAAAATATTTTAATGAAAATTCACATTAAGGTCACAATGTGACGTCTCCACAACATTACATTGTGACCGGTCACAATTCAGCTGTCACAGCGACGTTGTAGTGAAGTCACACGCAAATGTCGCAAACGAGTCACAATGTGACTTTTGTGCGTCGTCACAATTGAGTCACGGTGTGACTGTGACGCTTGTGACTCGCAGTGACGTCACTGTGACTTATCTGTGACACATTGTGCTATTAGGGCATTGTTATCACTGTTTCATAGCAACCGCGTTTCAACAATGGATTTCATATTTAATCATTTATTAGGCTTTATCGCTTTAAATTTGACTACTTATTAATTGATATCTTCGCTAATTAAAATCGTATAATTATATAAATGGAAACTAATAAAGCCTGGAAAATTTCCTATCTATCGGTACCTGGTTCGACTTTCAGTTCATTGGCGTTCAGGAGAAAGAAGCATGACATAGATAGAAAGAAAGATACTCAGTTTTTAATATAAGTAGATTGATTTTTTTTTTAAATTTGTTTTAGGTTAACTTCTTATAGTAAGTTTAGGTAGTAAGGTTTAATTCCATGTATACTCAATTGTAATCAAAATTTTTATTAATGACTCATTAAAATTATTTTGCATTCAAATTTCCCCATTGGTAAGACTAGATTTTTGAAAAAGTACGTACTTCACATCAGTAGAAGCGACTACTATGTCTTTCACGACAAGACGCCCGTGTTTTGGGTCATTAGGACGATTGGTCAATGGCCTCTCCCCTGGTTTTGGGATATTAATGTATTTACAGATAAGTAGGCATAGCGCATGCTTTTTTTTTTGGCATAATTTACATTAAAATTTGATATAATTTACCTTTTGCCCCCCCCCCCCGGAAAAATTTTAAATGACGAGCCTGAGTCTGGAAAAAGGGGGTTAATAACAGGGAAATACGAATTTTCACAATAATTAGTGTTAAACATTTTCCCACTAATATTCATGACGAAAAATAACTATGCAATGGTCAAAAATGAAGTTTTTATTCATATGATCATTTTGTATTTTTTCTTCATTTATATTTGTGAGAAACGTTTAATATTAAAGTCAAGGTTGTAAAAATTCAAACTTTAGACTTCATCTCTCAATAGCGCCCCCTCCCGCCACCCAAGAGCCTGTCCCGTATTTACGGTTCTTAAATCTGGCAACCCTGCTGAGAATGTACCTTTCATATGCTGAAAATGTTTTTCAAATAGGTGCATGGTTTCGGAGGTTATTTAAGATACAAAATCACCCTTCCTCTTTGTAATTTTACAAAAGATTTATTTTTGCAATGAAAAAGGATTCATTAAAACATCAAAATATTTGCCTGCAATTCTCGTGGCCTTTTTTTTTTTCCTTTTGTTCAAGGTTAATTTGTCATGTCAAGGCATTTTTTGTAACCTAACGATTAGAAAATAAATCAAAAATTTTTCCTCATATTTAAGTAACGTTTTTGACAGAATACTGGTATTGTTGAACTACTTTTTTGGGAGGCAATGTACTAATTACATTCCGTCAAAGAAAAAAATAAATCGAATAAAATACGCTTACTTATTAGCTTTCGCTTCAAACAATTCCTCGTCAGCTTCTGGCATGTTGCCAGCTGCTGCGGAACGAACGTAAAACCATGGTGAAACACGATGAAAAATTTTCCTTCACCTCTTTAAAAAAAACTCACTAAAAATCAATGAAGCAAGATAACTTCACCGTTTTTGCTTTAAATGAAGGTGAAATGTTTATATTGTGTCCTTGAACAGTTTCAGAGCAATAACACCATTAGATTCTCGGATGCAGGAATTTTAATTTACATTGATTGATTAATTGAAAAACGTCGAAAAAGTGACCTGTCTTTGAAAATTCCTGAAAATTCGGTAAATTACGTTAGAACTTCAAACAATTTAGACTTTTAAAGAAATTGAATTGCTCCAAATGGTGATATATTTTTTTTTCTTCCTACGTTCACTAGAAACCTTTTTACGGTCGTAAACTCGCAAAATTCAAAACCATGGATAAAACATTAAATAACTTTTTTTCTAAATTAAATTTTAAAAATCGAGCTTCAAGTTACAACATCTGACCTTTAAGACACTTTGTCGACCAAGTTTCATAGCTGTACGCTGGGTAGCTTTGCTGTACAACGCCCAAACGCACAGAAGGATATTCCCTTAGAAGAGCGAAAATTCCAAAATAGTTTTGGCCAATATTTTCAGTCAAATACTCCACTGTGCAACGGGGGGATCGCACTGGGTAGGCAAAAGGCGTTTTCTCGCTTACGCAGCCCCACTGGAAAGGAAAAAAAAAAAGTAATTTGAATTACTGACAGGAATAAAGTGAAAGAGATTCTGGCACGGTTGCAACTCTACGCGCGAGAGAGGATTGCGCACTCCGCAATAGCGACTTTTTTCCTGCTTCCAAAGGAATGACAATGGTCGAAACGTTCGAAAGAAAAAAAACTTTGTAATCGATATCTCCGTTGATTAAAATCGTACAACAACGATATTAAGTCGTTTTGTTCAGAAAAGAAATATGGAATGGAATGGTACCTCGATCGAGTCTTTAACTCCCAGCGGTTTTTGAGGAGTTCAAGCTTCAGACAGCGGACAGACAGACGCTCTGATTTTAATAGGAGAGAAAGATAGGTTTAACCTGTAAATGGTAACATTCCTCCAACTCCCACTGCCAGTAAATGGTAATATCCGTCATACAGACGGATATTACCATTTACGGGTTAAGAGAAAATAGTAATAATAATAGTTTATAAATTGACATATGTAAATACGTATACTATAGGGGAGACTGGGGACGGTTGTGACACGGGGCGGTTGTGACAGTCGTCATATTTGCTAAACCATAATTAATACCTATTTGAAGAAAAGAGAGAGAGTATCAGCATGTTTGTCTGAATGTGTGTCAAAGCATTGCGGTAGCCATCGAGCGAAATTAACGCTAGCAGAGGGGTTGGTTACTTTTTAACAGTTAAAAGTAAGTTTTTTTGTTCGATTTATTTTAGTAATTCCTGTTGAATGGGTACAGATTGAGAAATGAAAGTTTTCCCCCGCTAGTAGTGAACTTCAATAGCGAAATAGCAGTGATCACTTTTTATGTAGGCTATTTTGTATTGCCATGGCGATTGCTGTTTTCAAAAGTAGTGGATTGGGGTCGATTGTGACAAATTGATTGGGGACGGTTGTGACACGAGTAAAACATGCTTTTATCGTATTTGATGCCCATAATATGCTTGAAGAAGACAGAAATAGGGCAGTGTGATATAATGAAATATAAAGAAGCTTATAAAGAAGTGAAACTTTTTTTTCTTTCAGACAGCTTTGTAAATGCAACGTTAATCGTAAGTCTTTGCTACGAAACATTCATTCGTAAACGCGATGGAGCCGGCCGGCGCTGTCACAATGAAAAAAACGTGTGCATAGGTTATACTGCTTATATTAAAGGGCATTTGAGCTTCATTATAAGCTGAAAGCAGACATGAGAGTAAAATGGCTACTGAGAAATGGTTTCGTTCATTTATGAATAGGAATTTTTCACGTCTGTTCGTGTAGCTCATGCAACTAGCCTTTCAAGAGTAACAAGCTTCAATAAAACAAATAAATGTGGAATCTTTCTTTGATACTTGAGAATTGTTATGAACAGACACGGCTATGACCCACAGGATGTGCATAATGTTGCCAAAACAGACGTTACGAAATTCCAAAAACCTGATATTGTTGCAAGACTTGGTATAAGGCTACTTCAACTGAACGAGGCACAGTGTTAAGTGTTAAACTTTCCCAGATGAAGGTTATGTTGAATTACGTTTAATATTACTTGAAATTAAAAGTGATCTACACTGTTTTGCTGCATTTTTGAACTTGTAACAACCGACCCCAAGCACTGTCACAACCGCCCCTGGCGTGAGGGTCGGTTGTGACATTTTTTCCTTTTTTGTTTAATTTGGTCCTGTGAGTTAACTATTGTACTTAGGGAGAACATTTTAGTATTTACAAGCAGCAAATGTACACTTTAACATAAAAACAACTTTAAACCAGCTCACAGGCACTACTAAGGGATCTATGGGGGAGCAAATGAAAATTGTCACAACCGTCCCGGACACAATAAAAACCGTTCAAAACTAAATAATATGAAACGTCATTATTTCTTCAGAAGGAAAATTTTAATTTTGAAAGCACTTCTTTTTTATTGGCTTCATTTGCGTTTTTCGTGCTTTAATATGACACGTATTTCTACAAAAATGTTGCTTGCAATTGAAATAAACTAATAATTAATAATTACTAACTCATTTGATTATTGAATATTGCATTGCCATAGGGTCTGAACTTCAATTCCAAATTTCAAAAGGATCTGATCACAGGGAAGCAGGGGCGGATCCAGAAATTTTTGTAAGGGGGTGTCAAGTATTAGTGACCAGTAAAATGGAAGAAATGCATAATTTAAACCTTCTTCATAGGACGTATTGCACATGAATTATTATTTTTCTTCTTGACGACATAATATTAAATATGCTTTCTGTTAAAAAGATAAAAGTTTCGTTTCAATGAAAACAAAAAAGACATAACATTGTTGCATGAAAAGTGTACACAAAAATGTTGAAAGAAGTGTAAACACGCAAAATATTGCAGAAATATGTTTTACAGTTTGTATTGTCAAAAGAAATTTTTGGCAATGAAAAAAGATGTGAACTTATGGAGAGTATGCATTTAAATAGCACGTTTTACTTTTTTATGCGTGTTTGTACCTTTTAAATTTTAAAGCTATATTTAAGCGTAACCTTTACCTGGCTATGTTTTAATTTTTAAATTTCTTCCAATTTTCTTCAATAATATCTGCAAACTCAATCACCACACTAAAAAAATTTCAAAACGGGGAAAGTTTCAGGATTTTCCTCGTTTTCACTGTTATCTTATGAAAATCAAGTAGCCTTTTAAAAACGAAGCCTGAATTGCTGCATCTTACATTAATACAGACTTGTCATTGTTGTGAAATATAATATGTTTAGTTATCAGTTTTAAAATAGATAAATCTGGTATGGGACCCCACACTACTTCCTTTTGTGTGTAAATTTCTTAGTAGATGCCTTAAGTGTTAAAATAGTGCTTGGAGTGAGCAGGAATATAACAATTCAAACATCTACACACCTAGTTTTAGTTTGCCACGAAACAATGCAAAAACATGTTTTACAATGATTAATTTGCTAAATATCGCCGATTTTAACATCATTCAGTGGATTTTTCGCAAAATATCGCCAATAGCGCCAAATTGAGCCTAAATTAAAAAAGTATTTTTTTCGCCAAACTTGTCGCCAACTTGGAGATATGTCGCCAAGTTGGCCTCACACTTGGCGACCAAAAGCTTGGCGATATATTGCCAAGTAGTAGCGCCAATTCACATCATTTTAGTCTGTATTGAAATTAACATTGATTTACCCCGAAAAAGGGGTAAAACACCCCCTTAGGAACATTCGAATGCAACCACAAGGGGAAGTGCACAACTAGACCACCCTCAGAGCCTACGTACCAAATTAGAAGCTTCTACGGCATATAGTTTTTGAGTTATGCGACATACATACATACTTACGCACATACATACGCACATATAACATACATACATACGCACATACAACATACATACATACGCACATGCATACGTACATACAGACGTCACGAGAAAACTCATCGCAATTTACTTGGGGATGGTTAAAAAGGATTTTTCGACTGGTTATATGTTGGTAGGTATATATGTACGTGCTGACAGGTCGAAAAAACTCTTCAACATTCATTCGTGGTGAGCAAAATCAATATTTATACCGAAATTTGAGTGCATTTTTTTTTTCGCAATCACAATACTTCCTTTACTACGTAAAAGGAAGTAATAAGCATTTTTATTAGGTGTAACTAACCCCTTCAGCACAATTATGGCCCGCTCATATTTCCTTAGCCCCTGATGAGGGAGAAATAGAGTTTCTGGGCACTAGCTTTAATAGGCAGGCAAATAAGTAGTTCGCAATTTCGCCATGTTTCAGCAAAATATCTGAGAATTTTTGGAAATATTGAAAGATTTCTGCACCCGTCACAATTTACTGAAGAGATCCGTATACATGCAGATTAGGTTTAGCGGTTGACAGAAAATGCAATTTTTTGAAAAGTTTGACGGCCTGTAAAACAATAAAATATTTTTGGAAAAAAAATTGAACCGACTTCGGAACTTCACTCGGCAAGTGCTCTAATAAGTAAAAAATAATTTTATTCTTTGAACACCATCGACACTACATTTAAACATAAGTTTTGAAGTCGGTGCAAAAACACTATATAGAATCATACGAAACTATAATTTAACTATATATATAAATTACAATGAATCCAGGTTCTTTAATCGCATTCGCATACACTACATTGACAACCACATATTTATGTAATGGTACAAATATTCAGCTCTTAATTTTCAATGGTTTCTCTGAAAATGTTGGCAAAATGTAAATAAACATCATTTCACCTATAGTTTTTGCACCGACTTCAAAACTTATGTTTAAATGTAGTGTCGATGGTGTTCAAAGAATAAAATTATTTTTTACTTTTTAGAGCACTTGCCGAGTGAAGTTCCGAAGTCGGTTCAATTTTTTTTCCAAAAATATTTTATTTTATTCTTTTTAGTGTAAATGTACATATGAAATAAGGTAATGTTTCCATTACAAAACTTCACCTAATTTGCTTAAGCAAATGCTTCATAAAATAAACTATGTAAGGAAACAAAAAGAAAGAAAGTATCAACCCGTCTAAAATTTTAAACGATTGACACTAATCCTTGTTATTCTCTGGTATTTATTTGTGTACTAGTTTAATCAAAGGCTAAATATTAACGGCTTTTCAACTAATTTATGTTTCAAAACAACACTAGATGCTGGCGGTTCATAAAATTTTACGATGTATTACGTACTAGAGCCGCTACTAGAGAAAAATTAAATTTTTCTAAATAGCTCTTTTAAGGAGCTTTCAGATGATATGTTTGAGTTTTGCAATATTTGAATCTATGATGGAGTTTTAGGGGGAGTTAAACAAACGTATTTACCTGTAAAAGCGGCCATTTTGATGACGTCATCACAGGTGGGCCCTTGACCTTAGAAAGAAAAAATAAATCTTTCTAAATAGCTCTTTTAAAGAGCTTTCAGATGATGTATTTGAGTTTTGCAATATTTGAATCTATGATGGAGTTTTAAGCAGTTAAACGAACGAATTTACCTGTAAAAGCGGCCATTTTGATGACGTCATCACGGAATGACCTTGACCTCCGATCAAGTGTCTCCCGGCGTTTTTTTGTCCTCCTATGTGAATTTAAGCCCCACATAAAATTTCAGACTGGTATCCGGAAGTGAAATATGTTTGCACTAACTCCACGGACTATTGTTCTTAGCGAGCAAGAGAAAATTTAACATCTGATTAAAAAAAAAAAAAACTTTATACACATTATAAAAAATCTGTCCTTTGTAGGGGGGGGGGGGGCTCTCAAATCCGCTAACGGGTCAACCTTACAATTTCGGCGAAATCAATTTTAACTATTTGGAGGCCCCTGAAAAGCACTGGGGCCTAGTCAGTAATCAGGTTCTGTAGACAAGGCCCCTCTGGCCTTTTTTAAAATCAGCTCCTAGGTGTAAAGTTACAGTTGGTAATTTCTCAAACCAATGTTTTCTTGCTTTCGATTTTAGTCTGTTTTGGGAGCCCTGTGATCCTATGGCATCACCTTCAAAAAAATAGTGACACATTGTTCCCCTGGCCAGGTTAGGGGACCCCAGATGTTTTTTACTTGAATGCAGTTAAAGATTCAGCCCAAACTGTGGTCAGTAAATAAGAGCGCGCCGAAAGTTCGGAAAAACTTGAGTCGGACGAAGCGAGGTCCTTTCGTTTTTATATTATTTAATTTCATTGTTTTTATTTTTGACGTGAAAAAATAGTGCTTTCAGCTGTATGATTCGGGAATACTTTATTAAGTTTGGTCTCAGAACAAAGTTCGAATAGCGAAAAATTCGGGGCAAAGTGGAGACGCGAGGCCCTGGGGGGTCGCCCGATTCGTCCACCCCTTGCTACGCCTCTGTTCAACACTTATTACTAACAGGCGTAGGGATTGCCAGTTTCACCCCTCTACCACCACCTATTTGTATTACAATGCATGCATATTTTATTTATTTACTAGCTGCGTGGCCCGACCCTGCCAGATAAACCTTGAGAATAAAATTTCTATCAAGTAACGCATGTCTATATAAGTCCCGATTAGATTAAAGTCGACATTTTGTGCAGAACGAAAAATGAATCAATCGCCAAAAAAGTTTAAAATCCCCGCTACAGGAAAAGCCTAAAAGCAAAAGCAAGAATTTTATTTGTTTTTGTCCAAGAACAAAGTGGCAACACCCTTTTGTTATCAATAATTTGTTTCACACTGTTCAATTTCTTTCACGATCGTTCAAACGATATTAAGAAATCCAATTTAAAATTGATTTTTACTAACTTAAAAACGCCCGTATCTTTTTTTTTCTGGGTGAAGTTAGCGGTTCGGAGTTTTCAAAACCTTCAGAAGGAAATCCCCCTAAAGGATATTTTTCGCAAGCCTTAAAAATGAGACCAAAATCATGAAAATCCGATAATTATTTCGGATAGAAAGAGCAATTTGAGTCATTTTTTAATCGTTAAATTGACATTCGAACGGATCGGTACTTTTTTGGCGTTTGAACCCCCCCCCCTCCCTACCACCCTTTCCGGGTGCCCAAGTATCTCCTTGCCAAATTTAGTCCACATCCGACGTAAACTATGGATTTGTATGGGGAACATACATACATACGCACACATTGACTGTCTAACATTTTTTCGTGAAACCTCCGTCGCATCTGCGCACGCGCCAAGTCTCTTCTGACTGTCTCGAAATTGGGGGGAAATGCAACGAGGAAGAAGCAAGCGAACAAAAATCGAAGACATCGGGAAGTGCGCATCCTGAACCTATCTCCCCCTTTTCAAATGGAAGCGTTCGTGACTGCCCGGCGCACAATACGTAAACAGACAGTATTCTCTGTTTTATTAATATGGAGTTATAATTTATTATTACTATGGATTTGCGTTTTGGAACTAGAGATTCTTATTCTCGAAATTTTTTGGTGACGACTTTATTTTTGACTTGCGGAGCGTTTGCCATTTTCTTGGTATTAGTTTGAATTTAATATCATTTGTCACAATGTTGTGCTAATATATTAAAAAGGGTTGTAAGTATTGTATAAGCTCTATAAACTTTGTTATCCTGCCGGGTGTCACATTATAAATGCTTGGAGAAGTGATAAGTATTCTAAAGCTCTAAATTTATAACCGCATCATGATTACATTTGTGTAAATTACCAAGGATGTCCAAAAAAAAAAAAAAAAAAGACTTCCCGCCTTAAAATATCAATGAAGTAGATAAATATTATTTTAGGTCGCTCAGCATTAGTTTACTTTCCCCCATTTTATCTGTGTAAGCATTATACTGGGAAAACAAAATTGCGGGCTCACCCACTAAATTAAGACAGGAGCCGCCACTGGTTCAAAATTCTTATTATTATTGTTATTACTGTTTCATAGCAACCACGTTTTGCAACAATGGATTTCATATTTAATCATTTAGGCCTAATCGCTTTGAAATTGACTACTTATTAATTGATATCTTCGTTAATTAAAACCGTATAATAATATAAATTAAAACTAATGAAGCCTGAAAAATTATCTATCTATCGTTAGCTGGTTCGACTTTCAGTTCATTGGCGTTCAGGAGAAAGAAGCGTGACATAGATAGATAGAAAGATAGAAAGATAGTTAGAAAGAAAGAAAAAAGATACTCAGTTTTTAATATAAGTAGATAATATGACTGGAAGATTTAACTGCATTTCTAGATAGATACTCAGTTTTTAATATACAGTGAACTCTATCTTATACGTCGCCTCATTTATACGCCTTTTTCACTTATACGACGATTTTTACTGGTCCCAGCACATTCCATAGCAAAATAATGATCGCATCATTCGTTTATGCATCGCTCTAAAGATAAATATTTCACTTATGCGACCAATTTTCATTAAAATGTAAAAAATTTAATTTCTTTTCTTAAAAAAATAAGCATTTTCCATCACTTTCCTCTTCAATCTTTCGCCTTTATTGCTCACGGAAGGCATTTTTCTGCATGAACTACAGTTCGGAGAGGGACAATTATCTATTATGCATCGTTTTAAAGGGAACAGTTTGTAATTATGTATGCTTCAATTTTTGTTTTCTCTTTATCATTGTAGTTACGTTACAGTAGTTGCCAAACAGTAGTAATATGTCCCTTGTCTATAGAAACATTTTTATGCATTCTCTCATTAGAACTTATGTTGCGTTTTAGTCCTTTAAATAGGCTTTTTCACTTATACGTCTCTCTCACTTATGCGCCTTTTTCCGTTGGTCCCTTGCTCCGGCGTATAAGTAGTGAGAGTTCACTGTAAGTAGATCATTAAGAACAAAATTAACTTGAGAACATTTTTACCTTGGTGTCCGGCGTAAATTTTCGGTGTCGGACGTGTAGACACACATTGGTGTGTTCACATTGGAGCAGGTAAAATATTGCTCTTAAATGCAAATATCTCAATGATTATAAGCTTAACTTCTGTTCGAAGGCCACATAGAATATTTTTTACATTTAAAATGATGCATCAAACTTTAACTGTCCCCTAAAAATGCAAATTACGGACGGCCGGGTCCGGGACTTCCACCTTCCCATCATATATCACACTTTGTCTCAGCAATGTGCTGGCGACGGCGACGTCGCAATATCCCAGTCACGGTACATCACATTGCGCTGTAAGAAGTACGTCTCTGCGATGTTATTCTCAAACGTCGTTGCGATACCCCATTGAGCGGAACATCTCTGAGCTGTCGCAGTGCAACAACAATGTCGCAATGTTAAGCTCATACTCATGTCACTCTGCTACGTAACTGAAGTTGAATTTATCCACCTACCCAGAACATCTCTCAGCTGTCTCAGTGCGACGACAAGGTCGCAATGTGAGAACCCATAGATGATACTATGTGACGTAATTATGCTGGAGATTTCCACGTGCGCGGAACGTATCTGCGACGAAATGTTACGCATGTCGCAGTGAGACGTTTTTTCTACGTCTTTGAAACGGGACTGTGCTTTGGATTAATATGGTGCCTGCAAAAACTGAAGCCGGCCGTATGAATTCTGCCATAGTAGATTCCACTGCTCGGACTCAGGTTTTGTGGTGTCAGGTTCAGGACAGTGGTTTAAGTAACTAGAACAAAAAAAAAAAAAAAAAAATAATAATACGATCACAGGAAGTGGATGAAAATTAGTTGCAATATTCCATTACATTGGCGCAAGTGAAGCTAATAAAATAGTTTAAAATATTCATATTTCTATTTGAAGTGTATCTTTAATTCTAGTTTCCCACCCTAAACTAATTTCTAGCGAATTTTTGGATCAGTTGGGGTTCAGAAATAACGAAACAAAAAGCGGCCAAATAAAAAAAGTCAAAAAAAAAAAAAAAACCCTCTGCAGGTGCATTTTATCGAGGCTGCAAGGAACACTATTACCTGAAATGTAAAAAATGTGTGTTCTTAAGATGGTGGCCCGATCGGTAAGGCATCGGACTCGTGTCCGGAGGGACCCGGGTTCGATGTTCGATCCCAGCCGATCAAAGATCCACCGTCTTGATTAATGGTGGCTGCTCGACCCTAGGTTCTGGTTCAAAATTAAGGACAGATCAAATCTGGTTCAAAATAAGGCTCTTCAGGGCCCTATCCCCGGTTAAACCACGAAGCTGTGGTAGGTACGGGGGACCCTGGAGTGAGAAATGAAATGTCGAATGCATAACAGAATTTACATGCAACATAATTACAATTTTGTTGCAACTCCTTATGAATGCATCTCCGTAGGAAAAAAAAGTAGAAAGCATTTCTAGATTAACAATTTGGCAACACTTGTACCAAAGCTATCAAAATGATCAAAATATGACTGAAAAAAATTATGAAAACAATACTGTCATTCATAAGCAAAATTATGAATACGTGTTACGTCTTTAATGTGTTTATTTCGCCCTGATTTATCGTGTGGTAGAGTAATTCATTTTTGGTACTAGGTACTGTATGAAACGGACTTAATGAAGAAAAGTGTGAAGTATCGTTTTTTTTTAGGCTTTTGTATGCTTGTGACCGTACTTTGTTTACTTTTAATTGGTTGGTTTTGTCCAGATAGAGTATGTACGGTATCAAAATGGAATTACTCTCAATTTCGGTATCCTAGTTGGAGCAAATTAAGTTTAAAGCACGTTGTCGCTGACAACTTAGGGAGACCATTAACTTTCCTTTCCCATCCTTTGATTAAAGAAAAAATGAAACTCGGTGAAGTTCACGATAAACTTTCATTTGATGATTTCTTAGAGTCTGATTTTCATTTCGATATAAAAGGATCTGATGTCATTGTGTTTCTTCATATTCAAAAAACTGGCGGCACATTGTTTGGTCGGCATTTAGTTCAAGGGCTCGATTTAGAACAACCTTGTCTGTGCAGAAAAGGCCGGAAGAAATGTCGTTGTTTCAGACCTGATTCTGATGACAAATCATGGCTATTTAGTAGATATTCCACTGGTTGGAAATGTGGTTTACATGCAGACTGGACTGAGTTAACAAATTGTGTACAAAGTGCAATGGATCAAACTGAAAAGGGTACTGCCAAAAGAAGGTAAAAAATATTTGTTACTCTATTTTTGAAATTGCTTCTCTTCATACTTGAATTTTTTATCCTAATCTTAAAATATGGATACATTTCCGTCAAGACAAGGGTAAGGTCATGAAGGGTAAACTTACCCTTTTTGAACAAATTGATGGACTTCTTTGTGCTTTTATTGTTATTAAATATACTTTTACTCAGTGTAAGTTCAATCATTTTCACGTGTTCATTTGACAAGCATAACTCAACCACTGTAAAAACGCACAGTAATTTCTATTTTCTGGCAGCGGCTTCTATTACATATTATTTTCCATGATTTGTTACACTTGAACTAGTTTTAGTATGCTTGCCAAACTTCCCGGTTTTCAGACAAAATCCTGCTGTTCCGGCCGGTTTACTTCGCATCCGGACAAATGGTAAATTTTATTACAGGCGACCATTAAGTCTAAAAATAGTTAACTGAAGGGAGGTCCGAACCCCCTGGACAACTCTCATGGGTATGCCACTGTTGTTATTGAAAAAGGTTTTTTCTAGTTGAGCATTTGTTGCATTGAAGGTATAATCTGGCTCAACACAATAGCATCATAGATGTAAAAATCATTTAAAAAGTGATAGCATCAGTGAAAAAGTCCTCTAGCCTGTCTGATTAGTAGTGAATAAAAAGGAAAAAACGGAAGCAAACAGCATTGTAAAGAAGTTGAAACTCATTTGGTCTCCAAGCTAAAAAAGCTAAGTGAAGAAAACAAGCTATTAGGTGCAGGGTTCACGAGATTCAATACGGCCCACTTGTCACTTCGATCACATGCTCCTTCCCCTGTAAAATGATAAATTTATACTATTCCAATTCAAATCCAGAGTCCTCAATGGGCTTGGCTCCTAGTTTCTGACAAAGGTGACATGGTTTCTGCTACTTAGAAAATGCTTAATGAATCTACTAAAAAATTAACAAAAGCTACAAATGATGTCTGAGATTGATTCTCAGATTATTATTGTTTTGACTGGAAGGTTTATGGTGGTCCTTCTCCCAGGAACAGGAAACCTTTTTTTTTCTTCAAATTCAATCCTTTTTTGCTAAAGTTATTGGTAAGCATGAAAGAAAATGTAATGGGTCTTGAAAGTATTGCTAAGAACAAACACAATTAAGTTATTTCAATATGCATTGAAGCATGGAAAAATTGAAGGTAAAATTACCCCTCTATACCAAATAACTTTTGACGGAATAGTTCTACTTAAACAAAATGTTTGCAACATCATTAAAGGTAGTCAAAATTTTATTTTGTGAAATTTAAGTTCGGAAAAATTACTGAGCGATAGGCTCTAAACCTAACCTCTTTCCCTAACTTAATCAATGATGAACGATACTTCCATTTTTAGGACTTCAATTCCAAAACATTGCAGGAATTGAAGTCCTAAAAATGGAAGTATCATCCATCTTTATGGAGGAGGGATACGAGAGATGGGCAATTGGCCCCTCCCTCGAATCCCTCCTTGGTGTTTTGCCCTTCACTTCATTGTTATATTCTTATTGTGTTAGTTTAACCGTAGCCTACGAAGATCGCGCTCCGCTTTACACCAGCCTGTAATTTTCCCTCAAAAAGCGAGGGACAGGGGCAAGGAATTTCGCCGCCAGATGTCGCGTTAACCGGGGCAAACAAAGCGCTTTTATAATGAAACCCTACGGGATTTTGACTGTCGGACTTGGTAGATTTTTCAAAAATTACGGGCATTTTTTTTCAAAATTTCAATTCACTAGCATTGTAACAACTCAGGTTGATCTCCAAAAGCTACTGAAAAGAAATTTTTTTGCTTGGAAATTAAATTAACGCTAGATGAACACGACTCTGTCAGTAATTGCGCTTCAGATTAAAAAATGAACAAGTTACTTTTGAAAAAGCAAAAAAATATATCTTTTTTTTATTACAAAATTTTTTCTAGGATTTTCAATCCTACGTGAAGTTATCAGCTGCCATTTAGCTGTTTCTGCGTTTTGCTAAATGCATTTTAAAACTTTAGGACGCAATAAAAATACTTCAAAAACTAATAATGCATCACAAAAAAATATTATTTTCCTATACATATACATGAGTGCAGCAGCAAACAAGTCTTTTGCACTTTCACCCCATGATTTTTTTTTAAAAGTAAGTTATTTTTAAAAAATTATATTAATTTAATACCTTTTTTAATATTTTTAACTTTATTTTTAAAAAGAATTATGAATTTAAATTTAAAAAATGGAAAAAACATTTTATTCAGAGAAATAAACTTGTTAAATAAAAAAAATAAACGAAAATTAAAGAATAATGAAAATGAAAAAATAAATAAATAAAGATTTAAAAAATCATTAATTTTTAACTCTGAAACATGGGGGGGGGGGGCACTAAGGATGGATCCTTTACTTTTGAAAGTGAGAGAGCAGTCATCCTCTTTAGCCCCTGTACGAGCCGCCTATGCTTCGAATGTCCCCCCCCCCCCCCACCAAAAAAAACCCCGAGACCCCACCAGAAAGTGAAAGAGAGAATCTTTAAAGCTTTTCCTCGTAACAGTTTAGGGGACGGCATTATTTCAACTTGGCCCATCCGCCATCCCTCAAGCACCTCCGTAAACGAGACTCCCTCAAAATGATATAAAAAATGAACAAACAATTAAAACTAATATTAGCTTGCCTAAAAAACAGCAATAACGCAATCGGCGCCAGGAACATCCCCCCCCCCCGTTAGTACACCCCGTTAGTCCCACATTGAAATGAGTTCTTTCAAGGCCAAACATTTTTGTATCGGGGCACACTATACAAGTAGGTGAATGAGGAGCAAAGTGAAATACAGGGGCAAAGTGAAATGGTGAAATATTTTCAGTCTGCAGCGCCACGTTTCAAGCAATATTTTAACTAAGTTCCTGAACATTTTGTTGATTCCTGTCAAGAACTAAATACTTCTGGAGATCAACGAAAAAACTATACAAGTGGTTTTTAGAATTTGATTCACTTATTGTAATATTCGGAGGTTTCGAAAAATATTTATTGTTATGGTAAAATTCTTGTACTTATAGTTTTAAGTGCTAATTAGGATCTACTATTATCCAGTCAGTACTTATTTAGTTCATGTTAAGCATTTTTTGAATTTAAATGCTCAATGCAATTCGTCAAATGCTCGCTGGGCAAGGTGGATGGGGCGAAGTGAAATAGCCCATTCAGTTTACTTATTCATTTATGTTTTTTTTTTTTTTTTTCACACTCATTGTTTTACACTAATCTATTATTTGCTTGATAAATATTTCATTTACATAAGATGTGTGAAAGTAAACATTATAAAATAACAAGAAACATATCGCTGTGGAAAATGACAAAATTTTAATCTCATGAATAAATTAAGAAAAAAAAGTGTGGCACTTAATATCTTAAACTAGCTTATATTTAAAAAGAGTGCAAGTTGCTCGGGATAAAAATCTTATGTGCTTCGCCCGTTGGCCCCGTTATCAATATTGTTGGTATTAGATAATGATAAAAATACCATCGAATGAATCGGAATGAATTTCATATCAGTTTCAGAGAAGCCTTATCATTCAAAATTCTCATTAAGATTATTATTAAAACAAGCTGCGTGGCCTGGCGTTGCACGGGCTACCTTAGAAATGAAAGCGATGTCAAGTGACACATCCGCTTTCGGCAGAGCAACAAACTCGCCGCCACGGCGGCTCGCTATGGCCAGCGCCCTCTACACACAGTGACAGTTGCCAAAACAATATTTTTAACAAACGCCATGTCTCGAGAAGAGCGAATTTGAAGATTTTTTAAAATTTCTTCCGAATTCTTTTATCAAACCTTATGTTAATTAAAACTAATGAGGCCTGAAAAATTATGATCGATCGGTACCTGGTTCGACGTTCAGCTCATTGGCATTCAGGAGAAAGAAACAGGACATAGATACATAGAAAGATACTCAGTTTTCAAAAAAGTAGAGTACTGTTCATAGCAACCATATACAACTATTCTCAGGAAATACTGGTTCGAATTAAAAATTCTTTTTGTGTTGAACAGCCCATTTTATCAGGAAGGCTTTAGGCTAACTAACATTGCACTATGTGTAAGGAGTTATTATTTTAGTTTAGAAATAATTCTGGTTGAAAAGCACGAGCGGATTAGTTTCCACTCTCCTCGAGAGATGGCATTCATTGGAAGTATTGTTTTGGCAACTGTGTGTAGAGGTTGCTGGCCGCAGCGAGTCGCCGTGGCGGTGAGTTTTAACGGACTCCGTAATAAATTAGTAATTATTGCAAAAGTTATAAAAACGCAAAAAACATTGCTGAAATTTTATTGAAAGTCACAAAAATTGTTGACGCCATCACTTTTGGGTGCGACCCCTGGGCCTTTTGGTAGTAAAATTTCTCTTTTTCCGAATTGAAAGTAACTCTCTCAAGGTCATGCATATTGTTGTCAGAGCCATACTAAAAACACTAAGTTATGTTTTTCAGACAAAAATATATGTTTCTGTGAAAAAATTTCTGAAATTGTACAATTTTTCTACACAACACAACATCTTTCTGTATTGATAAAGGTGTTTCTTGTAGCTCCAAAACAGGTGTAAGGGATACATACTTTTTGGCAAATTTGCACTTTAAAAACATTTTTAAAATCTGTCTTACACAAAAATGAAAAATTTACTACAGTTAATCGATTTATCAATAACTTCAGTTAATAAGATAATAATCCGTCGTTTAGGGGGGTCAGAAATGAACGATTCCTCCCTCGATTCTAGGAAATAAGTGTTTTTTTTTTTTTTTTTTCAGTTTGTATGGTTTTTTGTCGCTTTTCGATGTAATATGAATTGAGTATTTCGCCCCCTTTCCCATTTGAAAAAATTTGCTTTGTATCCATAATTTAAAAATTTTCTTGCTTTTTCTGTTTTAGAGAAAAAATAGAATTGAAATTATCTAAAAGTGCCTTTAAAAAAGTAAAAATTTTTTTAGTGAAAAGTGAAATGAGATTTCACGAATATACACGTCATCAATCAGCAATCAGTTTTTCTAAATCAGCAATTCACAACTAGTGGTCCAGTAAACCGCTGCCGGTCAGCACAAAAATTGACCGGTATCCATTATTTTTTCTAGTCTAAGCTTGAAAAAAATTCCTTACTCAGGTTTTTTGAAAGGTAAATTAACAAAATAATACTGATAATATCATGGACATCTTTTATGTAAATTTTGTATTCCATTTTTGTGACTTTCAATAAAATTTCAGCAATGTTTTTTGCGCATATATAACTTTTGCAATAATAACTAATTTTTTACGGAGTCCGTTAAAACTCACCGCCACGGCGGCTCGCTGCGGCCAGCGACCTCTACACACAGTTGCCAAAACAATGCCTCCAATGAACGCCATCTCTCGAGGAGAATGGGAACTAATCCGCTCGTGCTTTTCGACCATTATTATTTCTAAACTAAAATAATAACTTCTTACATACAGTGCAATGTTATATAGTCTAAAGCCTTCCTGATTAAATGGGCTGTTCAACACAAAAAGAATTTTTAATTCGAACCAGTATTTCCTGAGAATAGTTGTATACGGTTGCTATGAACAGTACTCTACTTTTTTGAAAACTGAGTTTCTTTCTATGTATCTATGTCCTGTTTGTTTCTCCTGAATGCCAATGAGCTGAACGTCGAACCAGGTACCGATCGATTGTAATTTTTCAGGCCTCATTAGTTTTAATTAACATAAGGTTTGATAAAGGAATTCGGAAGAAATTAAAAAAAAATCTTCAAATTCGCTCTTCTCGAGACATGGCGTTTATTAAAAGTATTGTTTTGGCAACTGTCACTGTGTGTAGAGGGCGCTGGCCATAGCGAGCCGCCGTGGCGGCGAGTTTGTTGCTCTGCCGAAAGCGGATGTGTCACTTGACATCGCTTTCATTTTTAAGGTAGCCCGTGCAACGCCAGGCCACGCAGCTTGTTTTAATAATAATCTTAATGAGAATTTTGAATGATAAGGCTTCTCTGAAACTGATATGAAATTTATTCCGATTCATTCGATGCTATTTTTATCTTTATCTAATACCAACAATATTGATAACGGGGCCAACGGGCAAAGCACATGAGATTTTTATTCCGAGCAACTTGCACTCTTTTTAAATATAAGCTAGTTTAAGGTATTAAGTGCCACACTTTTTTTTTCTTAATTTATTCATGAGATTAAAATTTTGTCATTTTCCACAGCGATATGTTTCTTGTTATTTTATAATGTTTACTTTCACACATCTTATGTAAATGAAATATTTATCAATCAAATAATAGAGTAATGTAAAACAATGAGTGTGAAAAAAAAAAAAAACATAAATGAATAAGTAAACAAAATGAGCTATTTCACTTTGCATCATCCACTTTGCCCACCCAACATCTTGACGAATTGCATTGAGCATTTAAATTCAAAAAATGCTTAACATGAACTAAATAAGTACTACACTAGATATTAGTAGATCCTAATTAGCACTTAAAACGATAAATACAAGAATTTTAATGATAATAAATATTTTTCGAAACCTCCGAATATTACAATAAGTGAATCAAATTCTAAAAACCACTTGTATAGTTTTTTCGTCTATCTCCAGAAGTATTTAGTTCTTGACAGGAATCAACAAAATGTTCAGGAACTTAGTTAAAATATTGCTTGAAACGTGGCGCTGCAAACTGAAAATATTTCACCATTTCACTTTGCCCCTGTATTTCACTTTGCTCCTCATTCACCTACTTGTATAGTGTGCCCCGATACAAAAATGTTTGGCCTTGAAAGAACTCATTTCAATGTGGGACTAACGGGGTGTACTAACGGGGGGGGGGGAGTGTTCCTGGCGCCGATTGCGTTATTGCTGTTTTTTAGGCAAGCTAATATTAGTTTTAATTGTTTGTTCATTTTTTATATCATTTTGAGGGAGTCTCGTTTACGGAGGTGCTTGAGGGATGGCGGATGGGCCAAGGGGAAATAATGCCGTCCCCTAAACTGTTACGGGGAAAAGCTTTAAAGATTTTCTCTTTCACTTTCTGGTGGGGTCTCGGGCTTTTTTTGGGGGGCGGGGGGGGACATTCGAAGCATAGGCGGCTCGTACAGGGGATAAAGAGGATGACTGCTCTCTCACTTTCAAAAGTAAAGGATCCATCCTTAGTGCCCCCCCCCCCCCAAATTTCAGAGTTAAAAATTATGATTTTTTAAATCTTTATTTATTTATTTATTTATTTTTTCATTTTCATTATTCTTTCATTTTCGTTTATTTTTTTATTTAACAAGTTTATTTCTCTGAATAAAATGTTTTTTCAATTTTTTAAATTTAAATTCATAATTCTTTTTAAAAAATAAAGTTAAAAATATTAAAAACGGTTTTTAATTAATATAACTTTTTAAAAATAACTTACTTTAAAAAAAAAATCATGGGGTGAAAGTGCATAAGACTTGTTTGCTGCTGCACTCATGTATATGTATGGGAAAATAATATTTTTTTGTGATGCATTATTAGTTTTTAAAGTATTTTTATTGCGTCCTAAAGTTTTAAAATGCATTTAGCAAAACGCAGAAACAGCTAAGTGGCAGCTGATAACTTCACATAGGATTGAAAATCCTAGAAAAAATGTTGTAATAAAAAAAAGATATATTTTTTTGCTTTTTCAAAAGTAACTTGTTCATTTTTTAATCTGAAGCGCAATTACTGACAGAGTCGTGTTCATCTAGCGTTAATTTAATTTCCAAGCAAAAAAATTTCTTTTCAGTAGCTTTTGGAGATCAACCTGAGTTGTTACAATGCTAGTGAGTTGAAATTTTGAAAAAAAATGCCCATAATTTTTGAAAAATCTACCAAGTCCGACACTCAAAATCCCGTAGAAATTTCATTATAAATGCGCTTTGAGCCGACAGATGGCGCGTTTACGGTACTAATTTTTTCATCCCCTTTTAGCTTCAGAAATTGGTCGAAAATTACAGGCTGGTGTAAAGCGGAGCGCCCATCCACGTAGGCTACGGTTTAACAGAAATACTTTTGGGAAAAAACAGGAAAGTTTTAGAAACTTTTTTACATTGGGAGACTATTTTCCATATAAGAGGCTACTAAAACAACTATTTTTACAACAGTAACTTGGTGGCAGATCTATTGAATTCTTGTACAACTTAGTGATATTTTAAAAATTACTTTTTCTTTAATGTTACAATAAACTTGACCATGTTCTTTATATTTTCAGATATTTTTATATTACATTGCTTCGAGAGCCTGTAGATCGTTTCTTAAGTGAGTTTCGCCATGTTCAGAGAGGAGCTACATGGAAATCATCTCTTCATTTGTGTGAAGGACGTCCTCCCACAGTTGAGGAACTACCTCTCTGCTTCACGGAAAAGATTGGAGAGATGTTCCTTTGTCAAAGTTTATGAATTGTCAGTCCAATCTGGCAATTAACAGGCAAACACGCATGCTGGCAGATTTGACACTAGTAGGCTGCTACAACAACTCTGCAATGCCATCTCGTGACAGAGATGTGCTTATGCTGGCTAGCGCCAAAGAAAATTTAAGGAAAATGGCTTTTTTTGGGCTCTGTGAGTTTCAAAAAATGTCCCAATATTTGTTTGAAAGTACTTTTCATCTTCATTTCCTTCAACCATTTCATCAGCTGAATGAGACTCATGGAAGTCTTGCTCGTAGTGCCATCAGTGAGGATGCGATTAGAAGAATCCGTAAGCTAAATTACCTTGATGTTCAACTCTATGAGTTTGCTGTGAATCTCTTGAAGCACCGATTTGAAGTAATGAAGAGAAAAGATTCCAACTTTGAGGAGAATTATAAGAATCTGGGCAAGAAAAAGAGTCGCTCAGATGCCGGTTATGAGCCTGCTTTGAGAGATTCTTGATAATTTATCTGAAATTTGAATCATATATGATTCCTACAATGGTTAAATCTGTTTTTTTTTTAAATTTATATTTGTATTAAGATCTGCAAAGGTTAATAATATTTATGTATTCGGTTGGATTTAAAATTTAATCATTAAGTATTGCAGAACAAAGACTTGTTTTTATAGACTTGTTTTATTTTATTTTTTAATACATAACTCGGAGGAATTATTAAAATATGCTTTATGTCTTTATATTAGTGTTTTTTTTTTCGCATTGTAATTGATTATGATTTAAAAATACAAAACCTTTTCAAAATAGTCCATCTATTATGACTCATATCTAAAGTAATCAGAATATTAATCTATCATTTTAATATCAAGTCTTCATCATTGCCATTCAGTATTTTTTAGGGTTGATCCAGGATCCTATTTCTCTGAAAAAAATAAATTAATTAATCATTAGTTTTGTTGAAAACGAAAATAGTTATGTAAGTTTTTCGTTTGTTCTTTTTGCAAAGGGAGGGGTCAATAATAAAAGACATTTTTAGCTATCAAAAATGTTCTAACCTTCAATTAGATACTATGTTAGAACAGTGATAAACGAAATACTCACTAAACAAAATTTATTCAATGTTGTAAAAGGGTAAAGACATTTTATTCAATATTTCTAACAATTCTAATGGGAAATAATGCAAATATAAGGATAAAGAAGAATTTGTTTTTTCTTCATTGTTTATAAATATTGGCTTTAATAGAAACCTTTCCCAATCACTTAAATATAAAGAATAATACATTTTACTATTGTTTTTAAGTAATGTTTTTTTCCCTCAAAGATTTTTAGAAAGTTATGAAATAGTGATTTTTTATGAACAAAATTTGTAAAAGGACCGATTTTACGTTAAAAAAAAATTGTCAAGCCAAACAGACCCGATTAGAGTCTAGATTGACCCAATTCTATACTTTAATTTTTCAAAAATATTTTTCTGGTAATGTATTCTTGTACAGTCACACCTTTGTTTCTTATGCTTATGAAAGGAGGTTAATGTGTTTAAAAGAAATTAATGGGATAATATCTTTTAATTTCTAAATAACTGCTGTTTTTAAGCACTTAAATGTAATGACAATTCTTACTGCATTGTTTTAGAAGCTTTTCATTTTAGTATTTTCACAATGAATTTTTCAAGTGCAATAATTTATATTTCTTGTTGTTTAATTTTACTGTATAATTGAATAGAATTAATTTTACTGTTAATATGCATGTTAGAAGTATTGTAGTCACTGCCATTTATATTTTACCTGCAAATTCTATAACATATTAACAGTTTTGTGTATGAGTTTCGTCTTAAGCCTTCTATGATTTTCCGAATTATGTGTGGTTTTTTAAAGTATAAATTAATGAAATGCTTTGTTGATAAAAGGTTTCTATTATTTGCATTTAATTTTTTTTGTTTTTTAAAAAGATCTGCTGCTTTTAGCGAAACATTTTATCGTTACTGATTGTATTTATTGAAAATTCATTATTTATATGTGTGTATATGTTCAAATTGAAATTGTGAAAGATTTGATTTTGCTTACATTTCTTTACTAACTAGTCTGCTTTAGCTTTATCTTTTGATAGTTAAGCATATTTTTATTTTTTTTCCTTTATTTATCAAAGCAATTATCATATACTTATATGTGTCAAATAAAGTTCAAATACTTCGAATTGCCATAAATGTATACATACATACATATATGCTGAGATATATAGATCCAATTTCTTTTCTTAAGATGTAAAAATACCCCTTGATATTTTCTAGAAATGTAAGAAAACAATGAAGACCATAACAGCGATCAATCCTCCCAAAAATCTTCTTAGGATGAAATGAAAGATAACAGGTCAAGAAGAGGTACTATTTTGATTTTCTCCTTTAAAATGTTAAAATTTTACATTTGAAAAAAGAAAGAAAAAGAATAAAGCATTCAATATTTTTAAGATTCAAACAAATTAAATTAAATGGAATTTTTACCCTTCCATTTTTCATGATGAATTTTCATTAAAAATTTAGCCCTAGTCAAGCCTGAAAAATATTTGACAACTTTTTGGGGCATGTTTCTAATTTTCAGTACATGAAATACTTTTTGAAGCATTAAAAATATTTCTTTCTACATGCATATAAATTTATATATGTATGTACACACACAAGACCAGTCAAACATTGTTTTTATTGCCCTTTTTCTGCTGCCAGTACCTGGTCTATCACGCCTTTTCTGCATTCTTTAATAATGTGATCTTAATTACATTCTATTAGATTCAGTATAGTTCCTAACATTTTTCCTTTTAGTATAAATGTTGATTTCCTATTTCTACAATTGTTCATCTTACCATTACTTAAATTTTTTTTTTATATTTTGTTAAATATGATGTAGAAATTATTAAATAATTTAAATTTAATAATTTATGCAGAGGACATTTAAAATCCATTTTGGTTGAATTATAAATTTGTTTAAAGTGGCTGCAAAAATAAAATTAAGAGCATTAATTTTTGCTTTTTAAATTAACAATAGACAAAGCAATCATTTAAAATGCATAAGCATACTATCAATAAATGCTGATATGTATTTAAGAGAGACGATGCATCGCATTGTTTTACAAAAAAGAATTTAACACTGCTTAAAATTGATAAGGAATAAATTATTTAATTACATTAAATGAGTTAATACTGTTTTCCTTATCAAGTTTCAAACATATTTTCATAGAGTTAGCATATATGGATAAAAACTTTTGTTTCAGATGATTGTTTGCTGTTAAAATATATTTATAGCATTACCTCCCCCTCCCCTACACATACACAAATAGAAGTTTTGAATAAAGTTATCAGATAATTAGCATATATATATATTATATTATATATATAAATATTTTTTTAAGTTTAAAATATTTAGTTATTGGGGTAGTTACGAACAGTTTACTTACACAACAGCAGTTTCATCTCATTTAATTGTTTTTGTTTATTACAAAACTTTCTTAGTAATTAAACCTCATACTGTCCACTTGAAATATTTTATAGTAACTGCTCAAAAAATACATATTCTAATTTATTCATAAATACATTTCCTTGTTAAATGTTTCATTGTTTTCACTGAGAATTTTATAGGAAAGTTATCCCGAATACAGAATCCCCAACTGGTTTTTTTTTTTCTTTTTTTTTTTTTTTATGTTGAAATATCTTATGATATGCTACCCTTTAAGCATACAAAGAATGCTTTTTCTCCTTCATATAAGATAAAACTTATGGAACTGAGTTTAAACATAATACATTTAAAGCACTGTTTATACGTTTATCATTTATGTGTTTTTATCATTTACATGCATTTTTAATCAGTCCCAGCAGAGTCCAATACATATTAACCTGTGCCTATTGTATGTTTTTTTTCATGGAGACCCTTTAAAAACGTATGAATCGTGCTTCACTATTTTATGCTTTAAGTATTCTACATAGTGATATTTGTTTGCCTCGAGGGTGCTTTTACAGGTTAAGTCACAATAATGACAGGTACTGTGGCCCCTCTAGAAGTGAAGTGAAATGATCTTTGTTTTTACAGCAAGTTGGACTGCATTCAGTAGAGCAACTATGGCTTATTAATTTTATGTAGTTCAATTCAAATTTCTGTGTAATATCCTATGAGTATTGACATCATTAATGATTTTTGTTTAAAGATTAATGAAATTGCAAAAAATTAAAGTTGTGTAATTTATTCTGTGTTTCTGTACAGGAAAACTTTTATTTATTTGTTCAAAACTAATCTTGACATAAAATAAGGTCATTTTAATTCTCTTTTCTAGAACAAGCTCCTTTTACCATACTTTTCTGGTATTTTAAACAATGATTCTCAGGCTGGTTTTGTTTCTTTCTTGCTGACATGATAATGAACCTTTTTCCCAGAAGATTTTTCTATAACTTTTTCAACAGACTAGAGATTACTAATTTGTGTCTCTCTTATCAGATATAATACAGTAGTACCTCTGAATAGCGGACAGCCATGGGACCAGAAGTTTTGTCTGATTTTGGGAGGTGTCTGCTAATAAAAAGGATTACTTAAAAACTTCACTTTTTGATTAACTTAACAAAAAACTACAATTCTAATTAAAAGTGTACTGTTATCATTGTGCTCTAAAAGACTTATGCTACTTTATCATAATTGCATACTAATTACCCAATTTCATTTACAAGTTTTAACTAATGATTTTTTTCTCATATAAAATAAGAATAAAGAACACTACATACCTAGGAACTTATTCAAATAACTGAAATACCCATGCAACAGATTTTGCCATCTTGTATATCATTGAAAATATGTTTCTTAATTTAAATATTGAAAAAATCTTACGTTCATCTCTCTGAGTCACTAATCCTCAGATTAAAAAAAAAAAAAAAACATTCTTTTGTGCGTGTGATTTAAAAAATTACTCATTTTACAAGTGTCATTTTCTGTCATAGGTACTTTATCCTCATTGTCTTCTGGAAAAGCAAATTGTTCAGTTGTACTAGTATTAATAAAACTCATAATATTCAACTATGATCTACATTTTCCTAATAGCATCTGTCCTTTAAAAGTTTTAAAACTTTCCAAGTCATTTCATTTTCGCCGAGCAAAGCATTGTGAGCTGTACTTTTTCTTCATCTTTCAGGCAGTGTTCAGAATAAGTAGTCGTTAGTTGCATTTTGCGAGCGTAAATTTCGATTTGACACATGGATTTCCAACCCTCAGCCCCAAAGGCCTAAAATTCAGGTGCCACGGAAGCTTTTCTTTCCTTCTTGAGACCCGTGATTAATTTGAAGGATAAATGTGTAAAAGTATTTTTAAAATACAATCAATTTTGTTTTAAGTAAACCATTTTCTGTTGTAGGTTGTACAGATTTTTCTGAATGTGTTACCAATAATTTAATTAATTATTTGTAAGCAATTAATTTCTTTGTAATAAGTTTTTTTTTTTATATTTCGATGCAGAAAATTTTGATTCATTAAGAATGGCACCTAAGTGGATCATTTTGACGCCTAAAAATACTAGCCTTCATCATGACACCTAGATTTGAATTCTTATTTCTAACATTGCTTTTTCAGGACATTAATATGTCTTTTAAATGCCACTTCAATGAGAACTTTCACACAAATTGGAGCAACTCAATTTTGAAAAAAGCTACACAAGGCTACTTTTACGAAGCAACTGTAGTAGAAAATGCATCTAAAATAAATTCCAGCTAATAGGAAAAGAAGGGTTAGAGAACAAAGCTGAAAATCCAATGTGAGGATTACAAGGTTTTGTTAAAACATTTTGCACATTGTAAGCTTATAAAAAATTTTATCATAGCATTCAAAAATGAACATTTTTGTACAAAACAATTGTCCTTCATTCAGAGCGTCCGCTATTCAAAGGGAATTATTTATATTGAACTACACACACTAAATAGAGGTGTCTGCTATTCGAGAGTGTTTGTTGCAGGTTTTTACTGTATTAAATAAAAAGCTACCCTTTTAAGCACATGTGGACAGAATGAGGTGCATAATGGTCGAGTTGACTATCTGCTGCTGCTTTTCTCTGTGCTTGAATCACATTTGTTACTATATTTGTGATGTTAATATGTATATGTCTTGTGAAACATGAACTGCCTTTTTCGTGCCATACTTATGTAAATCTGTTACTGTCTAAGATCTTATAACTCAAATAGAATTAACATATCATTCAACACTGTACTGACAGTGCAGGGATTGCCAGACATACTTGTTATGTAAGCAAGTTCAAATGTCTGCATCGGAAACATTGTACTCATAACTATATGTACTCAACGTTTTGTGTATTTTGAAGGATCTGAAGATAACATTTATTGAAAGAACGAAATAATTTGATGTTTGAGTTCGGATTTTGCTTTTTTCTTTTGAAAAATTTATTCACTTTTCTTTTATTGGAAAAATTGTTTGATAGTTAAATCAGTGCGTAAATTTAATTTTTTTAAATGCTAACTTAAACATTTCTGCAATGTTGATAGGTTTTTCGTTACTTAAAAAACTTAGGAGAAGCATTTGAAAATTATTTTTCTTATATTTAACTGCATTATCCAAATAATGCAGCAATGTTATCTACATTTAATGTGAGGAAATAAAAGTAATTGCATCAGAAAATGATTTCATGGTAAAAAAAAAGTTTGATTGAGCATTCCTGTTTCTTCAAAGTTAATTTTATCAATAATTCAAAAACAATGTTTTGTATGACAGCTTAATGATGTTTAGCTTAAGCTTTCTTGCAGTTTTTAAACAGGTTTTAATCATTAAAATATTTTAACCAAAAAAAAGTTGTTGACTATAGATAGAAATGTTTGCATTTTGTGTTTCATGCTCAATTAGTGATTATGACAGTGATATTTTACTTAACATATATTTTCCAAAATTTGCACTTTTTTTTGTTTGATAAATGTTAATTTCATATAAAAAAAAGTAAAATCAACTTGTATTTCTTCTTATTTTTTAAATTCTGCATTGTTTTCCAATGTGGCTTGAAATTAATCAAGATCTGGCTATCCCTGGCTTCCACTCTGTGATTTTAAGCAAAAGACTAGAATGTTTTAAATATGTATGCAATGTATTTAGTACACCTAAGATTTGAAGTGAACATTTTTAACTGGCTTTTAGGTATCGATTTCTTTAGCATGATATTTTCTATCGTAAAATATACTTCTAAAGCATGATAAAAAAAAAATTTCATGCAAGTTAAATTCAACAAAGTCAATGTTATAATATATTTTACACTAAAACTAATCTCTATATTAATAAAGCAAAGAGTTTGCATATGTCAGTTGTTTAGAGGCAAAACCAAGAGGCCCAAATATATGAAATTTTATTCATATGTACACTGGTTCAGGTCTTACTGTACATTGAATCTTTTTTTTTTTTTTTTTCAAAATTCAAATTTGCTCAGTTATGAACAAGATTTTAATTGAAAATATTTCCCAGCATTTTAAGTTTTAAAATATTTTAAAGCCCAAGAAATTATGCAAGATAAAATTTGGTTGATTATGAGTTCTTAAGCTAATATTATAAAACTTTAAAACAAGGCTTATCACAATAATCAATTGCTTAAATTACACACGCTTGAATAATTGATTAAATATGACTCACTGGTGAAAAGAGCAGATGCTGTGTATGTTAGCTTGATAAGATTCTCTAAAATTGAAAGAATTTAGAGCAACTCCATCGGTTATATAAGGTGAATAAGTGAGACAATACTTCTACATAAAGAAAATGCAAAAAAATATTTTGTAACTAAATTCAAGAGCACTACGCAATTAAGAATCTTATTGGTCTTAACTTCATTGTGTTGAGAACAATAGCTATGTAATCATTTAATCACAATCAGTTCTCTGTTAAATATTGTATATTAGTTGATGCAGCTGTCCTTTTGAGGCATTAACAGACATCGAATATTTGACAGGGCAAAGCTATGCAGCTTACACATCAGATTTTTTCCTTCATTGAACAGATATGTCATGTTAATGTCCTTTAAGCATCTATTATAACAAAAAGCAATAGAATATAGATCATGAAATCAAATTTTATAGTTTATATAGATTTCATGAGAAAGGTGTTTGATATAAAACCCTCCCCGGAAAAAAGTCTGGTTACGGCCCTGGTATATATATGTTAGCTCCTTGAAATTATGTGTATTTAATGTGCACACACACATCAGAAGTTACTGAACAGTAATTTAGAGTCACAGTTCTTTGCACTAAATGTAACCTAAATTTATCTTTTATTACTTACTACAACATTTCAGACAGCTATCATGTATTTGGCATATCCCAGCTTTATTCAGAAAAGTGAATAAAGAGCCTTTTGGTTTCATCCAAACAACTGTATGTGAGATAATGCGTCAGGTGATCAATGCACATAGGCAAAATTTTTGGAGAACAGTTAATGGATGTGAAAGAAATTAACTTAAAAAACATGTTTGTTGTCTTATAAACAAACAATAAGTTTTAATATAAAATGAAGGCTATTACTACTACACATTTCATACTGCATTAAAATATTTTTTTAGAAAAGCAGTTTAACAAATTTATACAATTTTAAAAATATCGTCTTAGCATCTGAATTTCTTATTTTATTGCAACTTTCTAATGAAAACCTAAAAGCCATTGTTAAGATATGTGTGTAAAAAAATTGTGCTTCTGTATTTCTGAATACTTACATTACTTTTTATATATTAATATTGTTTATCCTAGGTATACTGAGATACTTTAAGTATAGAGATTCAGATCTTATAGATGTGGATGTTTGTCTTTTATTTTGTGAAATATAGAATCTAGTTTTTTTGATTATTGTGATAGTACACTCAAAGCCAAATAAATTTTTACTATAAAAAATTGTTTTTCATTTTTTTTTACCTTTTTCTGCAGCCTGTAATCATTTTAATGATTTCTCCAAAAAGAAAAAAAGTATATTACTTGGTGTTTACATACATATAATATATATCTATATATACAGGGTGTCCACTCCTATCGTGGACCAATAGCTAATTTCTAAACCGTTAGAGATAAGCATATAGTTTATTTAGGAAAAAATCTCCAAATTACGAAAGGAATTTTGGGTCTATTCAATGTTTTTCAAAAAATCAAATTTTGAAAGAGTTACGAAATTTAAATTTTTATACAGCCCCTCAGTCCTATCAATCATATTTAGTAAAACATTCTTGTCACTGTAACGTTCAAAACATAAAAAAAATCACTGTTCTACCACAAAAATTGACCGAGTTATGACGTTTTGAAAAATCAAGATTTTGCATTATTTCATGACGTCATCGAGAGATCGCGTAAGGGACCGTATGTGAAATCCTTCAAAATCTTGATTTTTCAAAACGTCATAACTCGGTCAATTTTTGTGGTAGAACAGTGATTTTTTTTTAGTTTTAAACGTTACAGTGACAAGAATGTTTTACTAAATATGATTGATAGGACTGGGGGGCTGTATAAAAATTTAAATTTCGTAACTCTTTCAAAATTTGATTTTTTGAAAAACATTGAATAGACCCAAAATTCCTTTCGTAATTTGGAGATTTTTTCCTAAATAAACTATATGCTTATCTCTAACGGTTTAGAAATTAGCTATTGGTCCACGATAGGAGTGGACACCCTGTATATATATATATATATATATATAAAGAAGTTAAATCCTCAAAATGTCGATAAGGGGTAAGTGCCACAAGAAGAAATGGTTTTCTAGCTGCAGTATGACTTTTAAAACCATAACTGAAGTAGTTCCCACAAAAAATATTTATAAATATAGAATTATTGCAGAAGCTTGGAGAAAAATGAATATAATTAGTTTTTATGTCAAGTTACAGTTTTCGTGGGACAGTTTGCTACTTTTTATGTAGACATAAACTCACTCAAAAATCAATGGATCGGGGCCATAATCTGATTTTTATTTTGGGGAATGTTTTACCAACACATCTCTAATTAAATCAGTATGATCCATAAAATTGGATTTCATTTGTTTATTCTACTGCTTTTTGTAACAATTTTTTCACATGATGCAACTACGATCAAAGTAATTACTGGGGATGAAAAAATGATAGTCAATTTTTATTGCAATGAAAAATTTCTCAAGATTTTTTTCTGTAATTTGTTACAGAATTCATTATGAACTTTTAGAATTAAAATTATTACTCAAGTTTAAGACTGAGTATGGGTATGAATAATGTTTTCCCTTCTTTGTATGTTTTAAACATTTCCCAGTGTTTATATACTCGATTTATTACTACACAATTCAACCTTATTAACATAGAATATAACTAGTGCATATATGAGATCACAAAATAACAAACTGTACGAGCAAAGATGTTTTATTTTAGGAATCTTCTAAATATACGTACTAAAACTTACAATAGCTGCACAATTTGACTCATATCAATAAAATGCCAATAGTTAAAATTGTTTTATTCACAAATTTCTAATTTTTAGTCCAGGTGAAAACTTGAATACAAATCTATGATCAATATCTCAAATAAAGGTGCTTTTAGACACATGCATCAATGAATAGATGCTCTTTTTAATGCTTTTATGATAATACATAAATTATAAAAACTAGCAATGTGTACTGTAGGTGATTGTCTAACAAAGTCATTTAAAACAATGACTAAAATCATGTTATATTTACAATAGTTCTTTTATAGAACAAAAAATATTGTCATTGCTAATAAACAGCAATTTTTTCCCTAAAAGGCATAACAAGTCTAGAAAAATTGAAGGACTCAAATGTATAGAATGAGAAGGATTTGATAGCTATTGAACTCATATGAAATTAACAGAGGGACATATTTTTTATTTATTTAAGGAAATTTAGCTTCATTACATTATAGGTGGCCCATCAGTAACAGCTAAAGATCAAGATTCACTTGCCACAAGGCAACTAAAAACGAGTATCATTTGCCACCTGGCCCCCACTTGAGCTGTCAACAATTTGGAACATATTGGAAAATTTTCCTCTTTAGAATGAATTAAAAATTAATTTTTATTCCACTAGTTAAATCTACCTTTATTTAAAATAAAATATTTAAAAACTAATTTGATGCATAGTTACTCTTTTGGTTGACAAAAAATGTTGCAACTAACAAAAAAAGAAGTGGACATTTGGTTCTGGAAACTAGAATCTTTTTTCCCGATCTTGATCTTCAGTTACGGCAATTTTAATTTTTAAAAGTACCGCAGTAAATCTGTATTTAACCTTTAAGAACAGGGCGATACACATGTTGTACCATACATTTTTTTCTTTAGAAGACGGGGTTGAAGTTTTCACTCGAACCCTTTGGAGCCGGGGATTTTTTCAAGGTTTCGGTACAACAGTTTATACCTTCTCCTTTCAATGGAAAAGAAATCTGGTTCAACTGTCGTACTACCTTAGTCAAAAGAAAAATTTCTATATGAACAGTCCAGATCCAAAAGGTTAATTCAGCAAATTTATTGATGAATAAAAATAATTGAATTTTACTGTGTAATTTAATCACAGGCAAGTAGTTGCCGAATTAGACTTGGGAATTTAGAACTGGTGACTGACGTTTTAAATATTTTTTAACAGACAATCAAATTATCTGAAATTTCAGAACAAAATCATCCCAGGCTGCAACTGTATAGCCGCACCTTGCCTCTTTATAAAGATCTTTTCCCAGTCAACTGGCTTAATTTTAGTAAAAACAGCATTTGATGTATATTTATAACTTAAGCATTGCTTGTGATTAATTAGTCGTCAAGACGTTGAACTGAAAAATACTCCAGGTGGAAAAAGTGCATGGCATAAAGTGTGGACAATCAATCAGTGTTTAGTTGAATCTGGAAATCACATCTTCAGAGATATGCTTTTTTTTTACCAAATTGACAACTTTTGCTTTTAAATGGCACACGTCACTATTTCATTATAAGCATGTATACCTTAAAACTTGGATAAAAACTTGGTTAGTTGCTTTTGTTATTACATTTTAAAATGCTTCTTCTTAATTACCGATTGACGTTTTTTTTCAATAGTATCTTGTCACAAAGCAATATATTGTCCTCTGCGTCAAAATACTTAACCTTTTGGGCTATTTGTATAGAATTTTTCGTTTTGAGACCTTTGGTACAACTGTTGAACCTCAGATCTCCTTTCCTTTGAAGACGGGAAGGTGCAACGGCAAGCACTTGGGTTTTATGACTTCGCAGTTCAAATACATAGCCATAATCCCCCAGTAAGGGGGTGTGAAATCTTGGAAAAATCTCCGGCTCCAAAGGCGAAGATTTCAACTTCGTCCTCAAAGGAAAAGAGACTTGCGGTACAGCATGTGTACCACCCGGGTTCTTAAAGGTTAATGGGTCCATCGAAATGAGTGAGAGTTGCTTCGAGACTGATTTAAAATGAGTGCAAGTTGACCTAAGTTAAAATGGGTGCATTTTTCTGCATTCAGTAAATCATCACCATGAAAACAAAAGTGTGAAAGACATGTGGACTACCAGGAGTTTACTGTATTTATAAATAAAAAAAAGTTGGGAAATTTAAAAGTGTGTACCTAACAGACCACTTATTACAGCTAAGTAGCCCAAACAATTATATTTGTTTAAAACTATTTTATCCAAAGCAGATAGTTAAAAACAAATCACTTTGTGCGCAAATGAGTAAAAACCAAAAAGCAACGTCTAAAAGCACAAATAACTCCCATTTAAAAAACGGCAAACATGTTTCAAAGGCATAAAGCCCCCTCTTCAGTGCCGAGCAAGAAATAGAAAGAACCAAAGCACCAGAAGAGTTTAAATAGAAAAGGACCAAAAGCTAGACCAATCAGGTGTCAGCGTGTGCCGAGCCCGGATTTGGCAGCTTTTGCTCCTTTTCTATTTAAACTCTCCCGGTACTTTGGTTCTTTCCATTTCTTGCTCGGCACTGAAGAAGGAGGCTTTATGCCTTTGAAACATGTTTGCCGTTTTTTAAATTGGACTTATTGTTGCTTTTTGGTTTTTACTCAGAAAGATAGTGTTTCGGATCACATCAGCTGAGCTGTTTAATTATTATGGGTTATAGACACAACTAGTGATTGCAAAACCGGTATTTCGAGCTATTTTCCAATCTCGAAATACAGGTATTTACTGAGGCAAAATACCTGGATTTTCAATATTAGCGAAAAAAAATGAATAATTTTTAACCGATGAGCTTTTTATTTCATTTATTATATATTTACTGTTACTTTACATGAGTTTTATTTTCATTTAAGGGACGCTACAAAAATAGTTTGATGCCAAAATATCACTAAAAAACAAAAACTACTGATTCATAGCGAATCATTCTCAAGGAAAAGCTTTTTTGTCGTCGCCAATATAAGTTGGTGTACTGTCTCGCTATTTATCTCTATACTTGGTGATATTTTCCTCTTGTCTTAGCACTTTTAGTTATTGCTTCAGTCAGCTTATTTTAAATTTATTGCCAAGTCGATTGTTTCTTTAGAGTGGCAACCATCATGAGAATCGAAATCAAAATGAAATCGTTGCAAATTTTTCAGCATATATTCATGGTTATCGAATCGCTGCACTGTCTTTGCATTTGTTATGTTATGGTAGTTATGATATTGTGAGTTAGTATTTTAAACTTTTGAACATTTAGTTTTTTTTTAAATTGGTGAGTTTTATTGTCTGATTGTCTCACTGTACTTTGCTCAAATTATTTTTGACGCTAAGTTTTCGAGTTTCACTTGTTCATAATGGATAATGATGAATTCAAAGAGCATAAAATATCATCTGACATTTCTTTGGCTTGGTTTTACTATTTACATGATGAAAAAAATATGCTAGCAAAATGCAAAACATGTTCAAGGATCATCAAAGTTTCTGGAGGCAGCACAAATGGACTACATATGCAGCTGAAAACGCAACATAATATTAACTTGCTGAAACGAAAAGAGTCCGAGACAAGTTCTGACTCGCCTAGAAATGACATTGCTTCCCCACAATCATCATCATCACAAATTAGATTTCTTTAAAAGAAAAACGGATAGTTTGGATGAAGTAATATCTAAAATGACAGCACTGGATGGCCTGCCCTTTAAAGTCCCTAAGTAAAATCAGCTAATGCTATAAGAAGAATAGTCATAGGGTACAGTAACGGTGTTCTTACTTCTTTGAAGAAAGAACTGACTGACTTAAAATTAAATGGTTCAAAATTTAGTCTCACATTTGATGAATGGACAAGTGTTCAAAATAGACGGTACTTAAATATAAATATTCACTCAGAAAAGGAAATTTGGAATATAGGACTGGTATATATCTCAGGAAGTATGCCCGGTACGAAATGTGTCGAAGCAGTTGTAAGCAAATTGGAGGAGCAGGGGTTATCTCTGAAAGAAGATATTGTCTGCATAACTACTGACGGAGCAAATGTGATGAAAAAAGTTGCGAAGTTGATTGATGCACATCAACAGCTATGCTATGCTCATGGAATTCAACTAGCAGTATTAAGTGTACTATATAAGCAAAATCCAAACCACAGCAATTTAGAAAGTTCAGATTCTGAAGTCGAAGAGAGTAATAATACTGATAATGAAGAAAATACCTTGTTCGGGTATGAAGATAATAATAATCTCGAAGTATTAACGTACCAAGAATTGCTTCCTGTTATTAAGAAAATTAGAGATGTTGTTAAGTTATTTAAACGCTCTCCAACAAAAAATTTCATGTTGCAAAAATATGTATGTGCTGAAATGAAAAAAGAGCTTATGCTAATTTTAGACTCCAAAACTTGTTGGAATAGTATATTTCTGATGATGGAGTGATTTTTGAAGTTAAAAAATCCTGTGCAAAAAGCATTAATTGACTTGAATTCTCAAGTTAACTTTTCGGACAGTGAATTTGATTTAGTATCCAAAACAGTATCTGCTCTGCTTCCCATAAAACTAGCAGTGGAGGCTTTATGTCGGAAGGATTCTAACTTATTAACAGCGAATGCCATAATCAACTTTATGCTGCAGTCACTAAACGAGCAAGACACTCCACTGGCCAAAGAAATGTACAGTGCTTTGAAAATACGCACAGAGGAACGACATAATGAAGTGGAAGATATTTTGAGGTATTTGCATAATTTTAGTGAATTCAAAAAAATAACGCAATCAAATGTTGTCACATTCATCCAAAATTTCCTTCAACAAGGTTTGGAAAAGCAAGCAACAACTCTTCCTGAGCAAGAACATCAATTTGATGAAGATGATATTGAAGTGGAAGAAGAATTGTCTCTCCAGGAAAAGTTACAGCAAGCCATAAATAAGAAAATTGCCACAAACAGTACTAGTATAGTACCGAAAACAGATGTTTCCAAAACCATCAGAAGAGAAATACAATTATTTTAAGACTAAGGACTTTGGAGTAAGTACTTGGAGCGCACCTATCGCTCATTGTTAACAATACCCCCCACCAGCGTCGATTCCGAGCAGCATTTTCAGCTGCTGGATCTATATCTACAAAAATTCGCTCCAGGTTGAATGACAGTTCGATAGACACTTTATGTTTTTTAAGATCTTATTTTAAAAATCAGCAGTAGAAAAAGTTCTTTTTTTTTCAATTAATATTGATACCAGGCAGAATTTTTTGTTCTCTACTATACGTTTTGTTATTTTTTGTGTTGAAAAAAATGATTAATTTTATCTGTGTTTTTTTCTTTTTAATGTCATATATTGCTCACTGTTTTGCATTTATTATTATTTGACCAAAATGTTTGTTCTTCCATATTATATTTGCATAAGATAATTTATATTTTTGTGTAAATTATTGAACACTACAACAAAACAAATATGTTTTCTTTCTTTTTTCGAAAAATTTCGAATACCGGTATTCTGGTATTGGCGTTTTAAAAATACCGAATACCGGTATTGTGTTTTTGCTCTGGTATTGCAATCCCTAGACACAACCTTTTTTTTTAAATTAATGATTGAAGTAAAAAGTGTGTCTTCATACTTCCTTCATAAACCTGTAACTTGGAACTATTTTTCAATATGAAAAAAAAAAAACCATTTTCAACTATAAATGCAGGCTTGTAATTGCATTTCAAATTTAAAAAAAATGTTTCTATTTGATAGTGGTACAGCTTTGTAAAACGATGTCCAGACTTGAGCACGAGAAACTTGAACAAAGTAGAAAAATAGTTTCAGCGCATGTCTTCAATGACTAAAGCAATCTAAGTGATCAGCTTCTAGTAACTCTAGCTAAACCGTGCTCACATCTGAATGTGGTTCAACAGGCTAGTAACTTGGCTTGCTTTACCAACATATAAATTTGACATCATCAAAAAATGATTATATATACAGAAAAAAACATCTGCCAAAATTAATTGATAGCAGTAGAATGAATGCTTGAGCAAGATTGAACTATACTGTCAGGCCATGTTTGCTATGGAATTGCCAAACAGTCAGTTAAGACGATTCTATCTGAATGAGGGGAAAGGAAAAATTTGTTGCACAAGCTTCATACATTCCAATGTCTCTGCTTAATTTAGAGGCTAACACACATCTGTAATGGCAAGCTGGCATCCAGGGCCGCCGCTACCAGCGATGGGGCCCGGTACCAGTTTTAATGCTGGGCCCCCCATGCACCCCTCCCCCCAATTGCATATTTTCATACTATCGTCTCAGCACATTTGCAATTGTAAAAAAAGGAGAATTTTTTTTTTTTTAGTTACGAAAGTGTGCATCTGATTTTATTTTCACATTATTTGTATCTCCAGATGATTTTAAAAAACGGTATTTTCCTTTGCGCAAGCGTGTTTCATTCATTAGTGTTTGTACTAGCAATTGTTTCATGTTGAGAATCGGCAATGGAAAGCGCGATTTTTTTTATTTCTTCTTTTTTGATGAAATTATTGACACTATTACTGGAAAAACATGTTCATAACCTTACGGGCTCCCAAAGGCTCCGGGCCCCGGTACTAGAGATCCAGTATTCCCCCCCAAACGGCGGCCCTGCTGGCATCCCTGCAAACTAATAAATGTTCCTTTCCGCACATAAAAGTGGATGTTTGCCTTTCCATTTCATCTCAGGCCAAATTACCTTCAACACATGTCTTGAGTGATTAAGCAATCTAAGTAATTTGCTTCTAGTAGCTCAGGTTGTCATGCTCATATCTGGACATGGCTTGACAGGATTGTAACGTGACCTGCTTTACCAACATACACTTCGCTATTTCAAAAAAAAAAATGATTAGATTCAGAAATGAAAGCTGTCAAAAATTAAATTGATAGCAATAATAGCCATTACTGTGGTTGAAAGTGTTTCTTCTATTTTTAAAGCAAAAGTAGAAGTTTTTCTTTTTCAGTCAACTAAAGTTTTGAACATTGAAATAAATTACTGGTTATTTCACAAAGCAAGGCATAACTATTTATGTAGCCATACATGCATGACTTAATTTGTAGTGGAACTCAGTCTATGCTTCGTGTTTTTCAATGAATGTGTAGTTGTATAAATAATGATATAGAATTCAGACTAATTCCAGGCTATTTACATAGGAGTGCAAGCTCTGAAAATCATAGAGTTTTTGCCCCTTTTGTATTAATTACACCTTGCATACATGAATCATGATTTCAACACACAAGAATTTACTATGAAAGATCAATATAACAATAAATGGACCAATTTTTGTTTTAAAAGTGATTTAAGGATTCAAAACCCAAAATTCAATGTTTAAAAGAGCAACCTCTAGAAAATAACCTTTCTTCTTAAAATAAGCTCTTTTTTCCAAATTGAAATACACAAAGCATTTGAACAAAAGAAAGAATAATGTAAAATCAAGTCATCAACAAATTAACTTAATATTTTGATTACAATAAAAAAATAATGAGGAGGGTACACGTAGGTAGGTTAGGGTGGATCTTAAAATTTTTTTTAACTTTTATGGTTTCACCCTCTAGAAAGGTTCCTTTTACGGAGAAAATGATGTGGAAGAATTTTCAGCAAAATATATTAAAATTTAGAGGTAGCTCAATCAGCTTAGAGTTTAACATTGTACTTAAATAGCGGAAAACTGTATAAACCAATTTTAACACCATTTTACCTTCTTTAGTCCAATAAGGCACATATAAACTAAGGAAAAATTAAATTAACATGTAATTGATGTAAAAGTAATGAAATGTAAAATATTGTTGAGCTATAAATGAGCCAAAGCTACATAGAGCCTGTTAGGGACTATCTACATATTCTTGTCTGTGCACCTTAACTATACTTGCTTTAAAAACAGTTCATAATAATAGCACCTGCCCTCTCCAGATTTAAAAAAAAAATGCAAAAGAGAAATTCTATGCTGCTCATGTTGCCATTAGATTATAGAAAAAATTGTCAAATTAATTTTTGATGCATGCATGACAACATATCAACTTCAGCTTTGTAAGCTCTAATTTTAAAAAGATTTTAAACATTGTGGAATTTTATTATAGGGAAATGCATGAAAGAGGTGAAAAGTTGAAATAAGCTTTTAAATATTAAATCTTTCTAAGGAAAAAATGTTTTTGGCTTTTGTGACAAACAGAAAGCAATTGAATTGATTAAACAAATGGAAATTTCAGATAGTTTCCTTTAACTCAATCAATTTAATAAAGATATGCCATTTTTTTCCAAGATTAAAAAATTGTGAAGCCACAAGTAATTATACTGAACATGGTATGGCGCTTACTAACATGTTCAGTGACTGCGTAAGACATATGAGTCTCAATTTGTAATGCAAGTAGTTAAAGTGCACAGATGAGATTAAAAGGCGCTGTGAAGCTCTGACTCATTCATAGCTTAACAATATTTTATATTTCATTACTTTTAAACCAATTACATGTTAATTTAATTTTTTTCTCAGTTTATATGTGTTATATCTTCTCTTCTCTACTAATAATAAAGCTGAAGGTTTGTCTGTCTTTCTTTTTGTCTGTTACGCGCGTAGCGCCAAAACCGTTCGGTCGATTTTCATGCCACTTGGCACAAAATTAGTTTGTAGCATGTAGTTTTGCACCTCGAAGCGATTTTTCGTACATTCCATTTCGTTCTTTTTCTATTCGAATTCTTAGCGGAAATTCGATAAAACAGGGAAGAAATATTCCACACACATTTTCAAGTCTTATGTCATTCAAAAGCTTGAAATTTTCTGCACAAAATGAAGTTTTTTCGAAGTTTCTACGATTATCAGGAGAGCTGTAAGAATTGTTTTTAGAATCCCGAAATTCAAGGCAGTAAAGCAAGCCAAACGATTCTAAAATGGATCAGCTCGATGATAAAATTTGTTTGAAAAGAGAGATGAAAAGAATTATTTTATCAACGGAAATCAACTTTTCATGTTGTTACTATGGTTACGTGTTCATACTTATTTTTGTTTCGTTCTTTTTCCAGGGTTGCCAGACGTAGTATTTTTGATTCTACGGTAGTATTTTTTCGGCCCAAATAAGGAGCGTAGTATTTTTCTGGCAACCCTGTTTCCAATATACTAATGACTTAATTAAAAGATTTGGTGGATTTTTTTTTTCATTTTCATTGATTTCGCATTTCAGCAACATTAATTTTGGCAACGTTTGGAAACAGTAGTATTTTGTAATATTTTTTTTAGAGGAGGCGTAGTATTTTTTTGTTCCAATTCTCTGGCAACCCTGTCTTTTTCCCGGTGAAGATGCTTTGGGACCCTGCTTGGCGCGTTTTCAAAAAGTCAACTACGCAAAATAGCTAGGGTTACCACGCTTGGCGCGCCTATCGTTCATTTAGCGAGAAAAGGGTACCTAAAGCACAGATTAACGAAATATCGTATCAATTTCGATATTGCATCGTTTTTTTAAAGTGTTTCATTTCGGAAAATGTATTGTTTTGTTTTTTAAGCTAGGAAAGAAAACTTTCTTCTTCTTTTAAACTTTGGTAAGATTTCTGTTATCAACAAAATTGTTCTTAAATTTTCTCTTTTGGCTTATTTTTGTCCATCTCCTTTGGGGTTGCATTCGAATGTTCTAAGGGGGTGTTTTACCCCATTTATCGGGTAAATCAGTGTTTTCAATGCAAGATGATATGAATTGGTTAACAAAAGTGATATGAATTGGCGCGATCACTTGGCGATATATCGCCAAGCTTTTGATCGCCAAATACTTGACGCCAAATTGGCGAAATTTTTTTTTTTTTTTTTATTTAGGTTCAATTTGGCGCTGTTGGCGATATTTTGCGAAAAATCCACTGAATGATGTTAAAAACGACGATCTTCAGGAGATTAATCATTGTAAAATATTTTATTGCATTGTTTCGTAGCAAACTAGGACTACAAATGTTTGAATTGTTATCTTGCTCACTCCAAGCACTATTTTAGCACTTAAGGCATCTACTAAGAAATTTACACGTAAAATTAAGTAGTGTGGGGTCCATATCAGATCTTTATATCACTTTGAAGGAATTATAGTTGAATAAAACTAAAATAGAACATTTTTTCTGATATATCAATTATTTTACAAATGAACTTTTAATTTTATACCACGGGCAAAGCCGTGCGGGTACCGCTAGTAGAATAATACAAGGTAAAATGGTGTTAAAATTGAATTTATTCAGTTTTCCGCTAATTAAGTACAATGTTCAACTTCCAGCTGATTGAGCTAAATCTAAATTTTAATATACATTGCTGAAACTTCTCCCACATCATTTTCTACATAAAAGAAACCTCTCTAAACGGCGAGACATAAAAATAAAAAATTTAATTTTTTAAGATCCATCCTAAGGTAGGTTGAATATTTAGGTACAGGTATTTTTAATCTTTATGGCACTCAGATGAAGAAAATATGTAACATTGATATGATTGAAAGTAAGGATAGGGATGGACCGGATAGTGATTTTGCTGAATATCGGATATCTGGTGGTTGATCACCTGCAGTATCCGTATCCAGAGTGGTCAGCTGAATTGGATACCGGATAGTTAAAACATAAGCCGCAGAGGTCTGATACCGGATATCCGGTTCATCCTTAATTGAAAGTTGTTGGAATATAAGAACAAAATTATGATGTGAAAAAGAAGACAGTAACAAAATAAAGTACTGATACAAAAGATAGTTCTGATATAGTACTGATGAGTGAAATTAAAAAAAAAAAAAAAAACTATTTACATGTCTTAGTGGGATTTTGTTAATGAATTTTCAAGGAATCATGAATGTTTTATAAATGTGAAACATTTATGAAATGAAAAGTTTACTTAAGCCAAAAGAAAACAAATTTTCTGCCACCCCCCCCCCCTCAAAAAAAAAGTTGTTATTAAACCAACTTTCAGCCCAGTATTTCTTTCTACCAATGTTCAGATGATTTGAAACATTTTTAGCACATTGAAACAAGATGCAACTCTGCATAATTCTTTAACAACCTTGCTTTTTTCTTGACAAGATATCTCGTCCATTTCCACTTAACATGCAAACCTGGGACTGCCCAACCAAAGGGGGGGGGGGGGTTTAAAAAGCAAACATAACTATTCAATAATGTTTTTTGATTTCAAAAACTAAAATTTAATCAAGAAGATTGTCAATGAAGTCTTCTTTATCTGCCCAATCCTCTACTGACAAGTTATTATGATCCAAGACTTCAAAATTATTTTCAAAAGAGGGATCATTTTTTTTAAGTTTTTCAAATCTAAAAAAAAGAAGTTCTTTGGCATAATGATATAGTTCTATGTCTAAGTAATTGATACTCTTAATGGTTTCAATATCTTTGGCACTAATCTCTCTGAACAGCTCTTTTCTTGCAGATCTGTTCAGTGAGTCATGGGACAATGAATTTTTTACTTTAAAATTCATGCCAAATGTTATTTCAAACATATACTGTGACACTTTAGGAAACTCTGAAAGACCAAAAAATGACATTTTGTGCAAGTTGTTTTTAGCACTGGTCAAAATTATAAGATCTCTATCTTCTTTTGAAAGAGATGAGTTATAGCAACCAACTAGTGCAAGGTCAGAAAGCATTCTCGCTTGCCGATTAATGGCTAAATTATGGCGACACTTTATAAAATGCTCTAGAGTTAAATTTGCTAGTTCTTCATTATTAAAACATGATGGCAATTCATTTTCAGTTGCTTCAATTCCACTGCACCAATGTCGAGAAGAAGACCAACTTTGGCCCTGTCGGATATGCCAAAATTCACTCAGAAACCTTTTTACAGGATCACGTAGAACTGTCATGAAGAAATACCTAGAAAAAAAAAACAGGTAAATATATAACACATAGCAAAAAAAAAAAAAAAAAATCATAAAGAAATATATTTCATAAAGGTTTAAACAGTTGCATATTTGGTTGAATCTTATTAAACATCAGTCTCTAAAAATGTTAATGCTGCAGCATGTGCCATGACCGGTAGGGTGGGGCGAAAAATAAAAAGGTTTTCAGATCAACTTCTAATAGTTGCCAAAAGTTGTCTTTGGTGATAGTTAGCTTTTGTGCCAAATTTGAGAAAAATCGGTTAATATCTTCAGGGGGCGCTGCGATCGCAAAATTTTACCATAGCTTTAGTATGGATTCTAGGGTTAAAATATCAAAAAGAATGCTTTAGCTAGTCTCTTTGCGTTTTTTTTACTCAAAAAATGTATTTATCCATTTAAAGCATACGAAATGACTCACAAACATTATTTTATATGATATATTTATATTTAAAAAAAATCACTTTTTTTCACGTTTTTGTTTCTTTTTAAATGCTTGAAATATAAATATATCATATAAAATAATTTTTGTGAGTTATTTCATATGCTTTGAATGCATGAATATATCTTATGAGTAAAAAAAATGCAATGAGATTAACTAACGGTATTGTTTTTCATATTTTAACCATAAAATCCCGATAAAAGCTATGATAAAACTTTGCGATCGCAGCGCCCCCTGAAGATATTAACCGATTTTTCTCAAATTTTGCACAAAAGCTAACTATCACCGATGACAACTTTTGGCAACTATTAGAAGTTGATCTGAAAAACTTTTTATTTTTCGCCCCACCCTAATGACCGGTGGTAATCAGAAAAAATAAAGAGTGCATACATTAAGATCAAAATATCAAATTATTGTATAAGAAATTTAACAATTCAAAATATTGCTAGTTTAATGATAAATATCTTTATGGTTCGATGGCAGCATACTCGGTGTACTTTTCCACTTAAGTCTGGCTTAAAGTAATCACTTAGTTTGGTGGTATTTACTTTCTACCTTCGCAACAATAGAAAATTGTAAATTATTTAAATCACCAAAAACAAAAAAAGGCCTAGTGAAGTGTACCTTTATAAGAGAAAAGTCGTATACTCCAGCAAAACTTTTCATGTAGTGAAGACCAGGTGTGCAAAACTTCCTATATTTTAACGGCTAATCCAGTATTTAAAAAAACTGTCCCACATCCCAGGTGGGGGGGGGGGGGACCCCCCCTTTTGATGTGGGGTAGCTAAAATCCTGTATTCCAGCTAAGAACAGCAATTTGAAATACAAGACAATATTTTTAAAACAAAGGCAAGAGAGCAAAACAAAAAAGTGATCCTTATAATATGCAGTAATCTGCTAAATTTGTAAAATAATACGTTGGTGTTTTTTTTTTATTTTAATATTACTTTTATACAAAAAGGTAAAACTTCTCATTTGCATGTGTGCCTAATGAAGCAGTATAAGTATTTCCTCTACGCAGTAGTTATTGCAGTAAAAACAACTTTCATATCTTTTATGCCAAGAAAAAAAAAGTTAATAATGGCATAACACAAAGTTTCACGGTATTTAACTATGACTATTCTCGCTAGTATTTATGAAGAAATATTATAATGGACTAGGTAAAAAATGTATTTTTTTATTCATACACTCATTGTTTCCTTCATGAATCTATGTGAGAAAAGTTCAATATTAAACTTTAGTTGTGAAATTTTGACTTTCAAACTTCATCCTTCAAAGACAAGAGCAAGCAATCCTAAGGTATACACTGCACTGCTGTAATATTTTTATTTAACATTATTGTTAACTAAACAGTATGAGTTATGACACACAAAGAAAAATTGAAGTTAAAAAAAAAACTTAGCAGTGCGATGATTATTTTTGAGTATATACTTTGAGCTGTCAAATTTTCTTCGCATGCATTTGTTTCACAATACTTCAAAGAATTTCAAATTTGCTCTGTTTGCAAAAATAAAGTACGTAATTACTTTGTAACATTTTGCAAAGAATATTATTCTATATTCTTTTTAAATGCACCAAATTCATTTGAATTAGTTTTGCTATTGAGGAAAACTCCAATGCAAAGCAATAAACAAATAACATAAAAAAAAAAACAAGTGAGACAATTATTTTTGAGACATTTACCTTCGTTTGACAGGTTTACCCTCATCTTCATCCATCACTCTGTCTACACAAGTAGATAATTCGGACCAATCAGGATGAACACCACATTTCCAACCTGTAGTATACCGACTGAAAAACCAAGTACTTCCGTAATTATTTGGCCTATAACAACGACAAAGGCGTCGATACTTTTTACAGCGACAAGGTCTTTCTAAAATCAAATCCTCCACCATGTGTCGAGCAAACACGCTTCCACCTGTGTTTTGAATGTGCAAGAACACAATGACATCATAACCTTTGATTTTAAAATCAGATTGAGCAACGATTATTTTATCAACAGGCACTCCATTACCATTTGCCATCATCTTTGGCTTTGGGAGAAAGTTCCGACTAGCTATAAGTTTACGCCATCGTGATTTCGGATAAGATTCACTTTGTGAACTTAAAAAGTCAAACTTTTTCAATGTACATGTTTGAGTTGAACATATATACCACATGAAAGACGCTGCAAAAATACAAACAAATATAACAGACAGCCCACAATACCTCAGCATTCGACTTGATATTACTTGCATATTTATTATTCCACATAAATGCCATCAAACCCAATGACAAATAAATAACATGAAAGTAATTATTTTTCAATTTAGTCAGACAGATGTCAGAACCCATAACATATCAAGTTTCATCAACAACAAAACAAAACAAGTTTGTTGTTAAATTTTTACAGTCACAGTTAATTGCGTTCCAGCGATTTTTTTTTTCGGCGGGTATTTTGATTCATAAGTTCCTATTGATGGTTGTTTAGTAGCGTTAAAGAAATATGTATTTTTGTGTTTTGCTTCAACCGTGGCTTCAACAAAGCTGAATTTTGTTTTTGACGATTTAATTCGTTAAAATGGTTGATTCGATTAACAGGAAAATACAAACAGATGTTTCTAAGAAGAAAATTATGTATTGCACTAACAAAAGAACAGAAGCAGTGTGACTTAGGGCCGAATTCAAGTGAAACACCATTGCAATCGCTTCAAAGCGATCGCAAAAGCCCGAAATTGCAATCGCTACTGGAAGTCGAATTACATTAGAATCGCAGCTCGTAGCGACTGTAACGTTTCACTTGAATCCAAATTTGGGAATTTGCGATTGCATTGGTGAGTTGCGATCGTCCGTGTTTCACTTGCATTCCTGCCTTACTTACCACTGCATAAAGTTTAACAGGCTGGAAAGTAAAAAGCCTCGAAAAAAGCCGCGTTTTTTATTCAGACCTATCAGACCTGGAAACGGGCAATCCGTTCTCTGGCCTCTATTAACTCTTATCTCTCTAGCACGAAAACACTTATTTCTGTTTAAAAAAATAATTCTTCTGAAAGTTTTTACTAAGGAATGACCTGAAAAAATGATGATTGACTCATTTGGAGCGAAATATTCTCTTGATAAGCGTATTTTTCTTATTCAACGTCTCTTAGCCCCCATTAGAAAACATGTGAAAGTCTCATTCTTTTCTTTTTCCATCCCTTTTCTCAGCGTTTCCAAGCAGTCCTAAGCCGATTTATAGACCCTACGCATGTTCATTATGTATACACTGAATATCGGATCAAAATACCCGCTAACGAGAAGTTAAATCGACCGTTGCCACACAGTGAATTGGATCTATTGCTTAAATTTTCTTGGAAAGTGGATCATAGTGCTGCTAAGGCCCCTATATATATGAGCCGGCGCATCAAGATTAAGTTTCACCACTTTGGATCCAGCGCGTGTTTGTGTTTTGAGTGGTTGTCTTTTCTGGCCAGTAATCGCGTTTTGGTAATTTTTCACTGTGAGCAATTATTAGCGGCACGTGGATTTGGCAAAGCTTCGTAATGTGCCAAAACTTTTTTCTGGTAACCCTACTACGCAACAATGAAAATTTGAAAGTAAAAGTTAAGGAATTGGATCCAAAGTGGTGAAACTTAATCTTGATGCGTCGGTCTGTCTATATAGCGGCTCTAAGTGCTGCTATATGAGCATTTTTTAAAAATAAAATTTAGACACTTTTTAACTTTGAGAAAAATGAGCTGTTGACATGTGCCCCCGCTCTCCAAACTACAATAAATGGCAAAACTAAAACCGAAAAGTACAAAGAGAGAAATTGATGAATTTGAATATGACAGCAAATCTCCATACCAAGTACTAAGCCCACTATATTGACGAGCTGACACATGAAGATTAAGTATCACCACTTTCGATCCAGCGCATGGAGTGTCTTACCTGCTGTTGATGAGTGATTGTCTTTTCTGGTAGTTATTGCGTTTTGGTGATTTTTCAGTGTGAGCAATAAAAGCGGCTCGTGAATTAGGTGAAGCTTGGAAATGTACAAAACTCTGTTCTGGTAACCCTAGCTCCGCAGCAATGAAAATTGAAAGTAGAAGTAATTGAGATGGATCCAAAATAGTCAAACTCAAGCTTGATGCATCGGCAGGGCCACCGTTTGGGGCAGAGCATTTTTTAAGGATTTTTCACTGGGCGACACGGGGTGGTTGTCTCATTAAATGTGTCCGGGAGGGGGGGGGAGGAAAAACCCAAAATATATATAAAATTTTACAAAAAAAAATTTAATATTTTAAATAATATTTGTAAAATTATATTCAATCTAAAAAGATGTAACACCGCTTTGGGCCACGATCAACTTTGCGGCTTTCATTAATAGAGATCATATTGCACGCTAAAAGAATCCGAAGCGTGTTTTTAATGGGAAGGAGTCACCTCACCTCTTTCTGTTTACCAACAACAATGGACAGAAAAAAGGAACAGGTTTTGTTGGAGGCTGTAGGAGAAGCGGTGGAGGCTTTTAGGAAGGGGAAAAAAAGAGAAAGAAAGAATTCCGTTTACAAAAACTAGGAGTGACCAAATGTTGGATTTTACAATGTAGCCCAGTGACTCTGTTTTGCATTTTCTAGGCGACAAATTTTCTTCACTAGGCGTACCGGGGCCCGGAGCTTTGGGGGGCCCGTAAAGTTATGAACATGTTTTTTAAGTAATAGTGTCAATAACTTCATCAAGAAAAAAATCTCGATTTCCATTGCTGATTCTCAATATGAAACAATTGCTAGTACAAACACTAATGAATGAAACACGTTTGCGCAAAGAAAAATGTCCCACTTTTTAAAATAACGTGAAAATAAAATCAGATGCACACTTTCGTAACTAAAAAAAAAGTGTTTTTGAAAAAAAATTCTCCTTTTTTTTACAATTGCAAATGTGCTGAAACGATGGCATGAAAATATGCAATTGGGGGGGGGGGGGGGCATGGGGGGCCCGGCATTAAAATTGGTACCGGACCCCATTGCTGGTAGCGGCGGCCCTGTGCATCGGCTTGTCTATATAGCGGCTCTACCAAGTACTATTCTGTTACTTATTTAAATAGAAAGCATGCAACTTTCAGTCAAAAATTAGAATTATATATTTAAATTTCTTCTGCAGTATTTCAGACACGTCATACAAGTGCTATGGTACGCGAGGCAAAACTTTTTAAAATATAAAATAATTGATTGTTACTCACGTTGGAAAGCATTCCTCTTATAGAGCGTTGATATTCAAAAATGTATTTGCTATTCATGAATATTTCATAAAATGTTTTAAAAACTTGCTGCAAAATCATGATGCCACACTCACATCAACAAATTCTACGCAAAACACTTAACTGTCTGTTTGCGTTTTGTGCGCCTGGCAGCCACGGATGCTTCCATTTGAAAAAGGGGAGATAAGTTTAGGATGCGCACTTCCCGATGCCTTCGGTTTCTGCTCGCTTGCTACTTCCTCATTGCATTTCCCCCCTATTTCGAGACAGTCTGAAGAGACTTGGCGCGTGCGCAGATTCGACGGAGGTTTCGCGAAAAAATGTTAGACAGTAGTCTCAGATACTTTGAAAATAGCTTTTCATTTCCCCGAGAAACTCCAGCAGAAAAATAAGAAGAAGCACATTGAAAGAAAATTACTCATGAATAGCTTTAAATAAAGAATCAACAAAATATGTTTGAAGAGATTTTTCTGTTGTGCAGCTTAATATAAATTGAGAAAATATCATTTGACATAGAAAAATCTGCAATGACAGGCCTGTTTTCCAACCTTGTCGATCTTGCTAGAAGGAAACTATAATTGCCGAAACCGGGTTATTGTGACAGAACCTGAAACAGCAAAATATTCCCCACTATTGGGAAAAATATTTTACATCAAATGTGTACAACAGTGCTGCTCAAGGAATTTTTAAATCTATTGCAAACCATGAGTATGTTCGAATAGAGCAACCTGTTAATTCGGGCAGTTGATTTCATGACATTGGATGATGTCAGTGTTTAGTACGTGAGTGTCCATAGAATGTTTTTACATACAGTCAGCTAACCAATAATCTACTAGAATACTCCAGTTTAGATACCTGTGAGCCCATGTTAACCAGTTGCTTCATTTAAACATAGCTTATAGCATTTGATTTCTTTCAGCCTTTGCTGAAAATTTTAAAGCATTGATTATGAAATTCAGCTCGAATTTTAGCTGTTATGATATTTCAACGATTTTATTGGCTGTTGCGAAGCCATCATTAGAATTTTATGCTACAGTAAAAAAATACCATATGAAATCTTCTACATATACGAGGGTAAGGTGAAAAGTTCTCGGCCTGACACAGAGATAGCGAAGTAATCGGTAAACAATTAAGCTTTCGGTATGGGTGCATAAGTAATTAGTTCGTATGACAAAGTCCAACTTCAAGTAGTTTTTTTTTACACAAATTTTTTCAGTAGCCATCTGGCGTCTTTGTTGCTGAAATGGAAAAAGTTGAATACCGTGCCGTTATAAAATTCTTCGTTTTGGGTGGGTTAACCCCAAACGAAATTCATCCAAAGTTGATAAAAGTTTATGGGGACTCTACACCTTCACTGTCAACTGTTAAAAAGTGGGCAGCTGAGTTTAAACGGGGTCGCACATCCCTCGACGATGCACGTGAAGGACGACCAAAATCCGTAACCACACCGGAAATCATCAAAAAAGTCCATGATCTGCTGTTGAACAATCGATGAGTGAAGGTAAGTGAGTTAGCTGGGTCTGTGGGAATATCAGAAGAACGGGTGCGCAATATTTTGCACCAAGAATTAGGCATGCCGCAAGCTCTGCGCAAGATAGGTGCCGCATTTGCTGACTGTCGACCAAAAACAAATGCGAAAACGATTCTCACTGGTCTTTGGACCGATTCAACAGGGATCCGAAAGACTTTGTGCGGCGATTTGTCATCATGGATGAGACATGGGTCCACCATCACATGCCATGCCAGAAACGAAACAGCAGTCAAAGCAGTGGGTGGAAGCCGGTGGTTTAGCGCCAAAGAAAGCAAAGTCGATCCCATCTGCCGGAAAGGTTATGGACAGCGTGTTTTGGGATGCGAAGGGGATCCTGCTAATTGATTATCTAGAAAATGGCAGAACAAACAAAACTCAAACAAAAAGAAAATCATCTTTCACCAAGACAACGCACCAACACACAAAGGAGCGCTGCCAATCGGAAAACTGCGGGATTTGGGGTATGATTTGCTAGACCCCCCCTATTCTCCTGATATAGCCCCCTTGGACTTCTATCTGTTCTCAAACTTGAAAAAATTTGCCGCTGGGAAGCGCTTTTCATCAAATGAAGAAGTTGAAAGGGCCGTAAATGAGTATTTTGACGACCTTCCAGACTCTTACTTCCGGGAAGGAATTCTGTTGTTGGAAAAGCGGTGGACCAAGTGTGTTGCGGTCAAGGGAGACTATGCAGAGAAATAAAGCCATTTTTGACCTGAAAATCGCAGTTTTTCATTGTCAGGCTGAGAACTTTTTACCTTGCCCTCGTATACTTATTTCTTCTGCATTTTTCTTTTGCTTTTTTATACTGCATTTTTCTGTAAACCTTTTGCATTTTAGGAAAAAGTCATTGGATGGTATGTATATGCAGCTTGTCTCCATTTAACCTCTAACCTCTCTTTTCACAAACTCTAGTCCTAGATACATAATTCCAGTTGCAAAATTGATTTAAATAAGGGGCAGAGTTAAATTATTCAAAGTTTCAAGCAAAAAAAAAGTGAAAAAAATACAAATTTAACTTTTTATATGACCCCCACAAAAATTTAAACATTTAAAAAAATTATGCATTTATTTAGCACGCTAATATTAGTAATACAAACAGCAAGGAAATCTGTTTGGTAAGAATAAGATTGGAAACGGGGATGGATACAAGGGAGGGGTGATGGGGCGACCACCCCTCTCGAGGGACTCACCACTGGTAAATTTTCAACATTGAAATTCAGAAAAGTCATTCTTTGACTATCTTTGATGCCACCAGAAGGGAGGTTTAAAGCTCTCCTCAGGAAGACTAAACATATGAGGTCAACAGCTGTAAATCAAGATGTGTAGTAAAGGATACGTAATGAAAGAAATGGCTCCTCCCTTGTGCATTTCTAGATCCACCCTTGATTGGAAACACGATTGAATAGGAGCAATACAAAGAAATTGACATAAAAACATGAAATACATTTATTCAACATGATGTCTCTTACAGTCTAAAAGCACAACATGAAGAGAATGAACAATATATTCTGATCACATATTTCCTTTCATCTGCCACCTTTCTTTAGCCCCAAAGCTAAATTTAAAGTAAAAAATAAATAAATTCATTAAGCTTCAAAAGTGTTGAAGTACAGTTATAAGTAAAACTCAGCACATTAGCTTTAAAAAAGTGCAATTATAACATACCTCTCTTTTACAGTAAAGTGTTTGAATTGGAGATTTCAATACAAGTTTAAAGCAGTTAATTTTAACAAATTATTAGTAAATTTCCAAAACAAAAAAATACCATGCATTGTTATATATATATTATAAACAGCACAATTTTGGAACTGAAAATTAATTAGTTGTTACATTACGTCCTGCTGAATAAATATTTGTCGCAATGGTGCACTCACAAGGGAAGCTTAAGGGGCTTTAGCCTCTCCCAGGAGTATGAAACGAAACTTCTTGACAAGACCTCAGAGAGTCTTAAATTGCGTTTTTCGGCAGTTAATTTTAGCAATTTTCCAGGAGAAGGCCTCCAGCCCCTTGCCCCATTTTTAATTTCAACATAGACACTTCCTCCCCCCCCCCACTCCCCTTAGGACTTCAAATCCGAAGCAGGGCCACTTATTTGCTCTTTCTCCACTAGCTTAGCCAAAATACCACAAAATGAGTTAGTTTTTGGGTATTCAATTTCAAAGTATTTCCATTAGCGAATCTCCCTACTAGAAATTACAACCTCCCTGCTTTGTTTAACATTTCCAAGAATAGTTTTAACGTCTGCTTTAAGAAGAAAAGTTCCTGAATCTCCTTTCCCCAACCCTTAAAATCTTCAAACATTACTTACAATTGCAGTTTTAGGGCCCCTATGTTGAAAAATTTTCAAGGAGAACATTGTGTCGCTAAAACACCACCAAACAGAGTATAAAAAAATATTTTTTGGCCTGCTAGTTTGAAACATTACTCAAAGATCCAACCCATTGACTAATATCTCAACATGTTGCCTAGGTTAGCTTTTCTAATACTTCGGTAGTTGAATATTTCTGGGAAAAGCTCCAAAAACCCTGAGTTTTCTCCTAACATCATCAAAGATAGCGGAAAAATACTCTTTTAGGATTTCTATTACTAAAATGTTTCGATTGAGCCAACTTAATCCCTTAATTCGGCCCTCACCACACCTTAATACTTTAAATTTTCCTTTTAGGAATTTCTGCCGGTTAATACTCGCTGGTTAGTACTTTAACCTATCCTTCTATAAAATGGCATATATTTTTTTTTTAATTTTTAAAAGCATTTCAGGAAAGAATCCTGAACCTCCTTGAAATTTTTTTTCTCGTATTGTTATTGAACAAATCCTCAAGTGGTGTTTTTCACATTTCAATATCAAACACTCACTGGAGAAAAACTGCACAACCCCTAAAATCACCAAAAAAGGGGGATTTAAAATTTTCAAAAGTTCAGTAAACTCTAAACTTTTCCTAAAGCCATCAATGATAGATGAAAATTGCGTTTTTCACAGTTCAATGCCGAAAAATATCCAGATAGAATGTAGAACCTTCCCATTCACTTAACATCACTAAAAATATTCTAAAACTATGCTTTAAAGATCTCAATTTCAAACATTTTCAGGGTAGCTACCGACACTCCAAGATCCCCAAAGAAAAAATTGACCTCAATTTAAAAAAAAAAATGGCCGAATTTTAGAAACTTTTAGTTGGCTAATTTCTCTAGGGAAATATCTTGCCCCCCCCCCCCCCCCCATTCCCATCTTTCCTTAACGTCTTTAAAAATTTGTTTTTAAGACATTTTCGGGATTGTTCTCAAGAGCCATGCACTAATGTCCATGCTGACTTCACCAAAGACTTCCCAAAACTCATGTAATACATTGTAGAACACAGTGTTAGAAGTAAGAATTTAAATCTATGCCTTGTGGTGACGCTTAGTATAAATCTCTAGGCATCAAAATGATCAGATTAGGTGCCATTTTTAATGAATCTAACACATGTACCTGAATATGGTAAAAAAAATACTAAATAGAAATGCTGCATGTAGCTGATAGTCGTGTTTTTAAATTAATTATTTGAATTTATCATTCAGGTAATAGTCAGGATGAGTAGGGGGAAAAGCGTCAATGTGATCCAAAATTTTAGACGACAAATTTGGCGCCTAGGATTGGAAATCTAGGTGTCAAATCTAAATTTTTGGTCGCAAAATGCAATTAACGACAACTTATTCCTAACATTGATTGTAGACTTGTAACTTTTTTTTTGGAAGAGGCGGAGTGGCTCTTTGAAACTTCATTAATTTTGTCATTCCCGTGTTTTATTGATGATCCTCTCAAAACTTTCTAGCCCTCCCCCCTTCCCCAGGAAACCATCCTGGGCATGCCACTGATTTGGAGCACGTATTGAAAGTTACCATTTTACCATATTTATATCATTAAAGTCTTTGTGTAGAGTTTTTAAAATGTAAATAATACATCTTTTGAAGAAAAAATTCCTTAATTTAAGGAGCAGCAACTCCAATATTTTAAAAGTGCTTGAAATACTTTAAGAAGAAAACAAAAATAAACCTAATATTAAATTTTAAACTTCCTTTTGTCATGTTTCATTCCCCTTTTTTCAGTCAAATTTTCATCTTACAAAGTTTTATTATAACAAATAACTTGTTTTTAGAGTTAAAAAAAATCAAGCTGTGCAAAATATACTATATTTTAAAATAATAATAACCTTTTAACCCTTTAAAATAATAATAACCTTTTTTGTAGTAAATATTAAAAAAAAATTGAATAAATAAATAAAAATGATTCAACTGTCTTTCAGAAGAATCAAAACATTTCATATAATAAAAAGTTTCATACTTTTACAATTCATACTTTCAATTATTACTTACAAATTTTCTAGTAAGAATGCCAGAGTGAAGAAATTGTTTAGAAAGAACTACATAGTAACAAATTTGTTCCTTTGATTTTTCTCACAAACTTATTTTAAAAAAACTTTCCTGATTTAATCACTTAACAGAACACTCACAGAAAACGAAAAACTTCCGACAGGGAAGAAACAAGCTAATGAGATCGTAGAACTTGGCATGACATCGTCTATGGCATGAGAAAATATTTGGTTCTGGGATGTTTTATTTGTATAAGCAGGGAATTTATTTATCTGTTACCCAATTAAGCGGGGGCAACAGTATTGCATTTATAGAAAATTTAAGACTCAAATGTCAAACTGAATTCCCATTACCAGCCATAAATCAATTTTTGACTAGTTTTTTCAGATGATCTCTTTCCTTTTTTTTTTCATTTTTGTTACAGAAATGTGTACTGATTTTAAAACTAAAGACTATGAGAAACATTGGAGCGGGAGGGAGGTAGTATCCTAACACATCCCCTGCTGCAGTCACAAAAAATACGACCATCATATTTCTTTATCAAAAGTCTGAGAGTTACTTTTTGTCACTTATAAATGAATGCACTTTGCAGATTATATATATGGATCTGGTATATTTTTAGATTTCAAGTTCCAAATAAAAACTTTTTTATATACCTAGAAAAAATATCCACAGGTTTGCTTAAAAAGATAAGATTAAATTATGAAAAGCAATAATTTTATTCAATGATAAAAAGTTTAAATAAAAATTAAGATGTTGCAAAGTCACAGCACAGTTGGAAATTTTAAGAAACTTTTATTCTGGTAAATACTTCTTCACATATGTATAGTAAACAAAAGAAACAAAATAATAATGCCAAGTTTATGAAAAATAAAGTATGTATTGTATATGTATAATATAATACTTACGTCCATGGAATTTTCTGCCGCTTTTTACTTGTATTAACAACCTTTTGTTGCTCTATTTTTTCTGAATATTTTTTGGCTTCAAATGCTTTTGCAATTTTAACAGCAAACTATGGAAAAACGTATAAAATCTGAGCAAGATCAGTTTTAAATATTTTCTAGGTATATACCTTCTAGGTTGATGTAAAATACCATCAACCATTTTTTTTTTTTAATTTTACCAGATGATAAGACTACAAAGCTGCACCAAACATAAAACATGAACAAAATATCTTTTTTAATTTAGATCCTCTTCTTATCATGGTACCAGATAAGAGGAGTAAAATTGGGCCTGAATTGAGCCAACATTCATGGTTGATGGCATTTTGCATGTGTACCTACTTTTTAATTCAAGATTTTACCTCTCTGTTGGCAAGATTATCACTTAAAAGTTCTGCTTTTTCAAAATCACCTTCTTCTATTGCATCTTCTATCATATATTCTAGTTCAGTCTTGAAAAGAAAATAACATAACAGTTAATGCAGCAATAACCTAAAACTTTAAGTCTTCACTCATTTTTTAAAAATTATTTTTGCATTGGAAACGGAGTTCTTCATAAGGCTGAAAAACAGCTGACTTTTTTTTTGGCATTGTTATGATACTTTTAACTTACTACATAAAGCTAAAAAAATTTTTTTTTTTTGTAATATTTGCTAGTATTAACTAACAGGGATGAAACTAAATGTACAAGGAGCAAAAAAAAAAAAAAAAGAAAAGAAAAGAAAAAAAAAACTGCTTATTACTTAAAAAAGTAAAACAGGAGTTAGTAATAATAATAATAAATGCACTTGTAGATAAAAATAAAGTTTAAATAAATTTTGAGTAGGTAAAAATAATTTCACTTCAGAATGATTTTTCTCTGCTATGTTGAAATTTAATTAAAATGTTTTAAAATTATATGTAACATATGTCAATTCATGTTGCAGTTTTCAATATTGCTTTTCTTTATTTCTCTCATGTATATGAAAAGGTTAAGGCATTGTTTCTAACTTAACAAAGTGCAAGGGTCCAATATTCATGTATGGTCTGAAATTTCATCAAAATCTAAAAATTCCTCTGTAAAAATGAGCGCAGGAGTTGAGCTACTGTGAGCACCCATGCAAATAACAGCTGATACTGCATATAGGGTACTCAAAATAAAGTATGCAGCAGTTTGCTATAACTGGATATGAATGGAATTTAAGTTAAGTATTTTAACAAAATATACTTTTAGTTCCAATGAAGTATTTTGTAGCAATATCATTAACTTACAAATTTGTACAAGTATACTAATGGGAGGGGTGGCTCCAGGGTCCGGCAATGCAGGCAACTGCCCATGGCCCTCTGTTGACCTATTTATCACTGAGAGACTAATATAATAATGTATAGGTGGGACTTCATTATGAAAACAAGAATTGGTAATTTAAATTTTGTGACATATAATTATATATATATATATATATATATATATATATATACACTGAAGTGACAAAAGTCATGGGATACCTCTTAATATCGTGTCGGCCCTCCTTTTGCCCGGCGAAGTGCAACAACTCGACGTGGCATGGACTCAACAAGTCGTTGGAAGTCTTCTGCAGGAATATTGAGCCATGCTGTCTCGATAGACGTCCATAATTGTGAAAGCGTTGATGGGGCAGGATTTTGGGCACGAACAGACCTCTCGATGGTGTCCCATAAATGCTCAATGGGATTCATGTCGGGCGATCTAGGTGGCCAAATCATTCGTTGGAATTGTCCAGAATTTTCTTCAAACCAATTGCGAACAGTTGTGGCCCGGTGACATGGCGCATTGTCATCCATAAAAATCCCATCGTTGTTTGGGTACATGAAGTCCATGAATGGCTGCAAGTGATCTCCAAGTAGCTGCACATAAGCATTTCCAGTCAATGTTCGGTCCAGTCGCACTAGAGGACCAAGTCCATGCCATGAAAAAACAGCCCACACCATTACGGAGCCACCACCAGCTTGAACAGTGCCTTGCTGACAGTTTGGGTCCATGGCTTCGTGGGGTCTGCGCCACACTCTAACCCTACCATCGGCTCTTACCAGCTGAAATCGTGACTCATCGGACCAGGCCACGGTTTTCCATTCATCTAGGGACCAACCGATATGCTCACGTGCCCACGAGAGTCGCTGCAAGCGATGTCGTTCTGTCAGTAAAGGCACTCGAGTCGGTCTTCTGCTGGAATAGCCCAAGAAATCCAAATTTCTCCGCACAGTTCTAGCAGACACGTCCATTGTACGTCCCACATTGATTTCTACGGTGATTTGACGCAGTGTTGCTTGTCTGTTAGAATTTACGACTCTTTGCAGACGTCGCCGGTCTCGATCTTTAAGTGCAGGCGGTCGACCACTGCGCTGTCCATGGTGGGATGTTATGCCTGAAATTTCATACTCTCGGCACACTCTTGACACAGTGGATCTGGGAATGTTGAATTCTCTAACGATTTCCGAAATGGCATGACCCATGCGTCTAGCTCCAACTAACATTCCGCGTTCAAAGTCTGTTAATTCACGTCGTGCGGTCATCATCACGTTAAAACCTCTTCACATGAATAACTTGAACAGAAATGAAAGCTCTGTAAAAGCACTGCGCATTTATACCTGTTCTATGCGATGCTACTGCCATCTGAAAATTTGCATATTGCTATCCCATGACTTTTGTCACTTCAGTGTATATATATATTTTTGTGCACAAATTAGAAAACATACGTTTCAATTATTAATACAATTAGTAAAAATTTTACAGCTATTTTTCTCATGTATAAAGTGATGGTCTCATGAAAACAAGTTTCCTAGGGTCCCGCAAGATCTAGGGCTGCTACCGACTAATGGTAAATATGATTGTAAAATGGAGTAGAGGCTGAAAGTTGCACGAGGACATATACTTCTTGGATAATCATCGGGCTTTCGAATGTGAACGCGATACATCTCCCAGCAAAAAAACAACAGCCAAAATGCAGCCCTTTTACTAGAAAATAATTTTATTTAATTGTTTATTGATGTGTGGAGGGGGGGGTGGAGATACAAATTGTTCTCAATTTATTTTTAGCTTGCAGAAACATGAGAGCATTTCTAGCTAGCATTGCAGAGTTTTTCAAAACATTGTGTTGTTGACAAAGTGGAGTCAAACAAAGATTTTGTCATTAATGCTTATAGCTACTCATATTTTTAAAAATTTCACATGTACTTGTAACATAAATATTTAGGTAATTATTACATAATTATACTGTTTACTGAGCTTATTTCAAACACATTTTACACCTAACATTCATTATTTCTTTTAAATAGGTATGAGCAAGTGTTATTAGTTTGGTTAAGTACAGAATATTTTTCCATATCAGGGGTCTGTCCAGGATTTTTCACAGGGTCCGTTTTTTGTGAAAAACTAAATAATTTTGTAAAAAATCAAATAATTTTGAGAAAATCAAACAATTTTGAAAAAAAAAGAAAAAAAAATTTTTTTTTAATTAATAAAAAATAAAAGTGAATTTTATTTATTTTCCTCTTAAAACAGCGTATCAAACATCAAAAATGCGAAAAACCCGATTCCTGTAGCGGATGCAAAGAGATTGCAGTTTTCAAAGTGCATCAAACGCATAAAAACGGCATATAAACGAGTTCATTTTGGTAAAAAAAAATTAAAACGGCATTTTAAAAGTCTATGATAAACATATTATTAATATCTGTAGACACAATTGATTGAAAAATAAAATGAAACGATCCATCCAGTGTTAAACATTTAGACTCATAAAAGAACAGTTAATTTTGCTTTAAAAATTATAAAATAATGATCTGAACAAAAAATAAAGTGAATTTTCATTAATTGCCTCCTAATAAAGAGTAATTAGCTTGAAGAATAAGTAAAGTTCGATTTTTCATATCGGATGCAGAGAGGCATTTTTCAAAATGAAAACGTCAGAAGTATAAAGACGGTAAATAAAATAATTTATCAAAGTCAAATAATTTTAGAATTACATTTCATCAGGTTTATATGATGAATGTCTTTAATAATCACCGACATATTCGGCAAAAAAATTCGGCTGAAAAAATATGAAAGTAGGGAGACATAGTAAAACAAACAATACTACAGGACTTCCAATATTAACAGACGAAAAGTTCATAAATTATTCCTGAATATAACCAAAACACCGCCCTTGCAAGCATCAAATAAAAAAAAACAATAATAATAATAATTATTATTTCCTGCCAAAATAAGGTCAAAAAGTCGCACCAAAAACGTCAGATGGTGATAATTTTAAATAGCCGGTCACTTTATCAGAAGCAATCCTATTTTTTCTCCAACCCCAGCTATCTGTTTGCAGTTCTAAGTTCATTTTGCAGATAATTGCAATTGTTGTTAATTCCTTTTTGTAAAAGTCAAGAGCTGGGAGAAAAATCCTTACTCTGCATTTCCAGAGAAATCTATAACAGCAACATCACAGAAAGCCATTTTGATTTGCATATGATAAAACAAACAAGCAGAACAGAACTATTAAAGCAAAACAACTACCTTTTTTAAGTTGTTAATTTCTTTAAAAGAAGCTGGAGCATAGAACACTTGCCAGCGTGCCCACTTTTTTTTTTTTTTCTGAATAAGTGGCGGATAAGCAATTTCCTTCTTTAACTTCAGAAAAGGACCAAAAATTATGGGCTTTTACAGAGAAATATGCTATGAGTTATTTTGATATTAGATTTGCTTTTTGAATGGATAATGGGTGAAATGTCCGTTTTGTTTGATCAGCATTTTGTGAAGAGTCTGTTTTACTTGATCGTATTTTTGTGATGGGTCCGTTTTGCTCGATCGTATTTTTCTGAAGGGTCCGTTTTGCTTGATCGTATTTTTGTGAATGGTCCGTTAAGGGACCCGAATTTCCTTTGGCCTGACCCCTGCACATAATCAAATACCTTACTTAGTTGCATATTAAATGTTGGAAATTTGAAAACTACATAAATGCAGCTGGTAATTTATTTTCAGGAAGAAAATCACTACACCAAAGTTTTTAGAGATCAGGGAGGAGATAGACATTCAATATACTGTCGGCTCCGCTTAAACAAATACTGTCGGTTCCAAGAAATTTTATTCGATTAAGCTGGGAATTTTTTTTCACCTTTCCAATTTGACAACTTTTGTCTTAAATTATAATAATAATAAAGTAATGGTTATATAAAGGAAATAATTAATGTTATTAGTAAAAATGTTTTGAAATAAGCAAAGTAAACAACAAAATAGTACAATAATTGAGTATATATATTGTACATACGTATGAAAACCATAAAAAAGGAACTTACAAGTGGTGTTACGAAAAATTTGTTTTTCACCTCTCACTATTAGTTTTTGAAAAAGACCACAATAGTGGTTTGCTTGCTCAAAGTCTTGTGGGAACACTTTTCTACCTCTTTTTTTGAGCTATAGAACACATTATAGTCCCAATCTCGACTTTCAATGTGCCTTCGAATAACAGATAAGGAATTTTGTACCTCACCTAAAGAGGGGGGAGGTTCCACGACATCGTCATCGTTTCTTCTGTGTGAGAATTTGAGCTCTGAGAAGATGAATCAAGCTCATAAAGTTATGTATCCTCATTTTCATCGAGCTACATGAACTCTAAAAGTTCATCTTGTGTCACTCCAAGTTTTTCGCAGACTTCCGGCTGAAATTCCTCAGATTTGTATACGACAATTTCAGCATCCCCTAAATCTTCTTCATTGTTGCAAGGTTTTTTAAAGTTGGATCCCCAAAGACTGTTTTTGACAATAGTAGAAGACACGTCGATATTTGACAAAAGTGCATCATAGTTAAAAGATTCACTTTTTTCGAGATGCAGATTGTCTCTTCATCATTACCTTTGTCTGAATCCAATAATTTCAGCAGTTTGTTGATAATTTGTCGTTTATACATAGCTTTAAATGACCTTATTATTCCCTGGTCAAGGGGCTGCATTTTGGCCATTGTGTTTGCTAGTAGAAATCTCACTTTTATGTTTGAAAGTCTTATAGAATCTTCCAATTTGTGGCTTCCAACATTGTCCATTCTGATTTGTCTTTTCATGCTGTTATCTAAGTCTTTCAGCCACTTACTGAAAATGTTTCTAGTCATCCATGAATTTTTTGAGCAAGAATATGCAACAGGATATCTTTTTACATTCTTCAGACACCTGGGCATTTTACTTTTCCCAATGACAAGAGGCTCAATTTTATCCTCTCTAGTTGCATTTATTCACAGCAGCACAGTTACCCGTTCTTTGCTCTTTTTTAATCTAGAAACTTTCTTACTTTTCCGTGCAACCATACCATTAAGCATTGCTCGAAAGAATAAGCTTGTCTCATTGCAATTGTACACATTTTTTGGATCATATTCATTGAGAATCGGATTTAACACTTCTTTGTTCCACTCATCACAAACAGCATCATCTACAGAACCTGATTCCCCATGCAGCGTCTTCTTCAAATTTTTCCTTTGCTGTAATCTATACAGCCATCCTTTGGACGCAGAAAAATTTTCGGTGCTTTCAAAGGTTTTAGCAACTTCCTCTGCTTTTTGCATAATCATAGCACCATTGATTAATGCCTCTTTTGTTCTTTTCATGTGGAACCATTCTACAACAGCTTGATCAATATCGTCAAAATTCGAATTTATTTTTACGTTTTCTTTCTAAATTTCCCTTATTTCTCCATTCCTCTTCAATTTTATAGGAACTTTTTTTAATGTTTGAAACTTGAGTTTGAGAAATTTGAAACTCTTTTGCAATTTCGGTTTAAGTTTTTCTACTCGTTATTGCTTCCAAAACCTTTATTTTGTCGCTTAAATACAAATCTCTTCTTTTTGACGTCATATTTTTTCTAGGCTTCTGCTAAGAACAAAAAGTTAAGAGCAACTACCGTAGCAAACAAAATGTTGCAGAATAAACAGAAATCGTTTTCATCTACATTACCCTAGATCAGCTGTAAATTTATCGTCTACTGTGTTTTACGTTTAATATTTACCAATTTATGATTGTCTACACTACTTACATTCCTTGGTGTTATTCAGTTTAACTATCGTCTGCGCTATCTATTGTTTCTTGTTGTGGTAAATGACAAAAGAAATGAGTTAGAATAGCGGTTGACATTGCATCTATGGGGAAATGTTCGGTTCCTGGATGTTTTATTCAAATAAGCAGGGTATTCGTTTATCTGTTACCCGATTAAGCGGGGACGACAGTTACCTCATAGGAAAAACAAAATATAACAATATATCAAAAAATTATGTTTCTAAATCTTGGGCAAGAAGAGGGGTCTTGTCATCTTCCGCCTTTTAAACGACAGTATTAATATATGCATTTCATTAAAAAAAAAAAAGAAAAAAAAAGATTATATGAAACAATAGACATTGCATTATTACTGACTTTTGGTCCACAATCTCCATGGGATACAGGGCCCTGTATATGATCATTTACAGTTAAAAATGGCTTCACTTCTAACCACTTTTGAGTGCTTTCTGAATTAGTAGCTTTAGTATCACTGAAAAAGAAAGAAATAAAACTTAATTTGCTTGATTTCAAATAAATAAATTTAAAACACACACACACAAATCTATAAGCATTAAGTATATAAAAAATGCACATTACTATTAAAAATTAGACATGATGGTTCAAATTCAAACGCTAAAATTTTCCTATTACCACTATAAGACAACAATAGGAAATTTACTATGCCTAAAAAGTTATAGTTTGTGAGTCATTTGAGCTTTAAGTTAATAAAATAAAATAAATTAGTGGCTTAAAAAACTAAAAAGACACACTTTTGTACCAATATGAACTAAAAATAGAAAATAACATTTTAGTGTAAAATTTGTTTCACAGCGAGATGCCTCGCAGCTAAATATGACTCATTTTTTTGGATTAGCTAAAAACAATAGGAATAAAATAACTGACCAACCGAACAACTTTAATGTGAAAAAAAGCATGGGGTGCTCTACGTCGATATTTTGGCAAGGAATCAGCATCATTGCAAAACACTAAAAACTAGCTAACACTGAGAAATTTTAGATATCCAATATGAAGTCCCACACGCTTTTTTACATCTAAGTAATTTATTTGGTAACTTATTTTATACATATTGTTTTACGCTAATTAAAAAAATCAGAGTTATATTTAGCTGTGGGTCATCTTACTGCTGAACAAACTTTACATTAAAATATTGTTATTTATTTTTTAATTCATATTGTTACAAAAGGGTGTCTTCTTAGTTTTTTAAACTATTAATTTATTTTTCTCTTTTTAGTCTTAATTGCTTTATGAAAAAATATTTATTGAAACATAACTTCAGGGTTTTTTTTTCTTTTTACTTCATAAAACGTCACAAAGAAAGACTAAAGGAAGCAGATAATATTCAAAACTAGGGGTTTTCGATCTCTAAAAATAATACTTATATCTCTTCAGAAAAAACAGCCTAGCTCTAAAAATGTTCAACTGCGCTAATCAGTTGCCTATCAATTTCCTAATTCAGTTGATCCATGACAGCTATCCAACCATCTCGTTGCCATCAGGGTTTCCGATACGGTCGAATTTTTCACAAAATGCGAAAATGCTATTTAAATTGCAAAAATGAAGCATAGTCATTTTTGCTTTTTTTGCTCCAATATAATAAGAATAAAAAACAATGCACAATCTGAGAGAGAAAGCAAACATGACGATATCTAACTTAATCTTATAAATCGTAGCCAACATGTATAAAATGCTATTAAATTAACAATATATTCTCTAAATGGACATAAAATTCCCTCAATAAATGCATTATTAACGATTTTAAAAGAACTCCTGTTCTTTTAATGTGAAGTACAATTTTAAATTTTTACTTTAAATTTAAAAAAAATGTTACCTACTATGAATTTATTTTTTTCAAGATGTTAAGGATGAATTTTGAATTTTGCTTTCAACAGGAGATGAAATACGTAAAGGCAGTTAGAAAGATAGTAAACAGATTCACTATTTATTATCCTTTAGCATTTTGCTAAAGCCTTTTCTCCAATTTTTACCTTTTTTGCTAATAAACTTTGAAACTCAGCTTAAACCCTGGTTCCCATTAAGATCTATTTGTATACCAATTAAGTTATACTAAGTACAATTTAATCATACTATACAAGGAAAGGAATAAATATCTTTTATTCGATAAACAAAATATTAAAATACAAACTTGAAGTTCGCTTTATGCAATCATTAACAAATGTTTGACTCATAACATATGACTACGAAAGTTAAGAAAAGCTCCACATGTGAAATTGATATAAAGTAAAATTCAGGGATGCATTCATAATTTCTACGAATACTTTTATGGAGAGTTTTAAAAAGATGCTTTCTTCTTAAACATTGTTACCTTAGTGAATGTGAAACATTTACATTATTCAGAAATTTTATTACTAGAAAAAATCATTCACGAATCAGTAAATTACAAAAGTTAAACAGAGCTATAATATAATTACAAATTAGTTTAAATTTCATCTGGAATGATATCATTTTCCGTATATGCTTTAAAGATAATTTCAATGCCATAAAACGTTTCTTGAAATTTTTTAAGCACCTTGAATTACAGTTTGAACTAAATTAAATTCAAAAAAAAAAAAAAATGATGTGCGCGAAATCAATATTAATACAAATACAAATACAAAAGATGACGACCAGCAACAGGCTCTAGGCCCAACTAGGCTGGTCCTAGTCGAATATTACAATCCCCAATAAATATCCAATGCCCTCTTAAAGCTATCAACTCCCTTACTCGTAACAACCTCCTCCGGTAAGCTGTTCCAGGTACTCACAACCCTACTGAAATAGTAATTTTTCCTCACCTCTAGGTTTGCCTGAGACTTAAATAGCTTAAAACAGTGTCCCCTTGTCCTGCTTTCTAAACAAAAATTTAGCCCATCAACATCATTCATTTTGATAAATTTAAACAACTGGATCATGTCCCCTCTGACTCTCCTTTGCTCAAGACTGTACATCTTAAGCATTCTAAGCCTGGAACCATAATCTAAATCTGTAAGCCCATTTACTATCCTTGAAGCCCGCCTTTGAACCCTTTCCAGTAAATTAATATCTTTCTTAAGATGTGGAGACCAAAACTGAATAGCATACTCCAAATGAGGTCTCACCAAACTTCTATACAGGGGCAGAAGAACCTTTTTAGATTTGTTTGAAATAGATTTATTGATAAACCCCAGCATCCTGTAGGCTTTGTTACTTGCTACACTACACTGCTGACTAAATTTGAAGTCCTGATTTATTAAAACTCCCAGATTGACAACACTTTCTGCCCGACTTACAGCTGAGCCCTGTAGATAATAGCTTGTACCTTTGTTTCCATGACCTAAATGTAGAACTTGACATTTCCCAACATTTACTGCCACACCCCACTTATCTGCCCACTTAGTAATGTGATCCAAATCCCCTTGCAGCTGATTTACTTGTTCCTCATTATTTACAATCCCCATAAGTTTGACGTCATCAGCAAAACAATTCATGTTTCCCGAAATATTCTCGTGAATATCATTCATAAAAATGATAAACAAAAGGGGCCCTAAAACTGATCCCTGAGGAACCCCACTCAGAACCTCACTCCAATTAGAAAAATTTCCCCTTACAACTACTCTTTGTTTCCTTCCAGTCAACCAATTTCCAACCCAAGTTAAAAATTTACCTCCCACTCCTATATCAGCTAACTTGCTGAGAAGAGCAACATGCGGCACCTTATCGAAAGCCTTTTGAAAATCAATGTAGACAACATCCACACACTTTTTGTTATCCAAAGCCTTAGTAACCTTATCGTAGAAATGTAACAAATTAGTAGCACAGGATTTGCCTTTCCTGAAACCATACTGCATACTAGTCAACAAACTATTAGTCTCTAAGAAGTTCATAATTTCGACTTTGATTAAAGTTTCAAAAATTTTACAAACCACTGAAGTCAAACTCACAGGCCTATAGTTTCCTGCATTACCCTTAGACCCTTTCTTGAAGAGCGGCGTAATGTTAGCCAGCTTCCAGTCTATTGGCACTAACCCTGAGCTGAACGAAGCATTGAAAATATTTACAATAACGTCAACCAATTCCTCTGCACATTCAACTAGAATTTTTGGATAAATATTATCTGGTCCCGGAGCTTTAGTTGATTTGATTTTTTTCAAATGACATAAAACGTCGTCCCTGGAGAAAACAAAATCCTGAAGCTGTGTAGTAGCTTGTGTCACCCTGGTGTCAACTGTTGAGATACAGTTGTCGTTAAAAACACTGGAAAAAAAAGTTATTTAACACATTAGCAATATCCCTATCGTTCTGAATTAAGTTACCTTGCCAATCGACCAGTGGCCCGATTTGACTACTTCGAACTTTTCCAGAATTAGCATAAGCAAAAAAATTCTTAGGATTAATGTCAATGTTATCTGCTAGCCTTACCTCCAATTCTCTTTTCTGGATTCGTACCAAATATTTAAAATTTCGCCTTGCCTCACTATACTTGAGCCTATCTGCACAGTGACCAGTTTCTTTAAACCGATGAAAAGCAGTTTGCTTAAAATTTAGAGCGTCTTTGGTTTCCCTGGAGAACCACATAGGCCAAATTTTAGTGTTAATACCTTTTCTTCTGAAAGGAACAAAACCCTCAACTGTTTTTGCGAGTTTTTCTTTAAACTCTGTCCATTGCAGATTTACATCACCATTGTTTAATCCCGATGAAAAAGCATCCTTAAGTCGGTATTCCTGAAATTGGGCACAAACCTAAAATTTTCATCTTTTTGCTTATCAAATTTTATCCCAAACCTAATACTATTATGGTCACTTATCCCCAATATGTTCCCCTACACATAACCCCTGAACAGAACCTTCAACGTCACAGAAAACCAAATCCAAAATCACATCCTTCCTAGTTCCCTGAGCTACAACCTGATCTAAGTAACAGTCGCCAATTACATTCAAAAACTCCTCTTCTCTGCCATTACTAGGGTGAATAGTATTCCAATCAATGCCCGGAAAATTGAAATCCCCCATTATGATGACTGAACCCTTACTGGACATGTCCCTAATTGTAGAATACAACTGTTCATCTGCCATTTGACTTACATTAGGTGGTCTATAAATGTTGCCCAGACGAAGTTTTTTCCCTTTGTTGCTCATCAATTCCAGCCAAACCATATCAATATCATTAGATTTGTCTTTTAATACTAATTCATTGCAAGTAAAAGTATCTCTAACATAAAATAAAACCCCGCCACCTCTTTTACCTACTCGATCTTGCCTAAACAAATTATATCCCTCAATATGTAATAACTCAACATCATTTTCGGAAGCCCATGTCTCTGTAACTCCTACACTGCGATGCAAAAGTTTAGACAAAATGCAAATATGTGAATAAAAAGAAAACTATTCAACGAAATGCTTTCAAATTTCTACTGCTGGTACATAATATGGTCTCGAATACGTGTCTGGAGTACTTATAACTATAACTGAAATCAAATTTTAGATATTACAAAAGATATTTTTTTACATTGTTGCAAAAGTTTAGACAATAGTCAGATTTTATGCAAATATCCCTTGAAATGTGATTGGTGGAGGAAATGCGGGACTGTATTATTCATTTATAAAGTGCAGAGATTGCTGAATAAATAATCAAAATATCAAAAGCTCTTTAGTTCTCGTGTAAAGAAGATGAGAAAGTTTGGAAACCGAAATTTGAAAATGAACCTACTTTATTAATTTTTTGTCTTTTAAATCGGCTCTAATATAGTAGTACATTGTTTTTTACTTTGTGGAGAGCAAATTCAGACATGCGTATCGATCAAAAAGTCCAAGAAAAATTATATTTCTTAAGGATGAAGGAATTGAAAAAACGGCTCAGACTGACGATTCGCCCCTTAATCCTACAAAACTTCAACTTGGGTTAAAAACTGCACGTGGCAGCATAAGTAGATGAACAACTGAATCAGAATGCATAAAAAAAACAAAGAATTGTCCCTGAGCCTTTTCAGACAGAGTGTCCCAAATAAGCCAGATTTTATTGGTAAAAGCAGCACAGCATGTGATCATTGGATATTTCTCAAGTCCCGCGAAAAAAATTATAATCCATCTAGGCCATCCCAATTTTAGTAATTTTTATCAAAGAAAGTACCATTCATTTTTTAGTCACGATGGTACATATGCTGCTTTTCACATTAAAATCTGGCTTATTTGGGACACTCTGTCCGAAAAGGCTCAGGCACAATTCTTTGTTTTTTTTATGCATTCCGATTCAGTTGTTCATCTACTTATGCTGTCACGTGCTGTTTTTGACCCAAGTTGAAGTTTTGTAGGATTAAGGGGCGAATCGTCAGTCTAAGCCGTTTTTTCATATCCTTCATCCTTAAGAAATATAATTTTTCTTGGACTTTTTGATCGATACGCATGTCTGAATTTGTTCTCCACAAAGTAAAAAACAATTTACTACCATACTAGAGCCGATTTAAAAGACAAAAAATTAATAAAGTAGGTTCATTTTCAAATTTCGGCTTCCAAACTTTCTCATCTTCTTTAAACGAGAACTAAAGAGCTTTTGAGATTTTGATTATTTATTCAGCAATCTCTGCACTTTATAAATGAATAATACAGTCCCGCATTTCCTCCACCAATCACATTTCAAGGGATATTTGCATAAAATCTGACTATTGTCTAAACTTTTGCAACAATGTAAAAAAATGTCTTTTGTAATATCCAAAATTTAATTCCAGTTATAGTTATAAGAACTCCAGACACGTATTTGGGACCATATTGTGTACCTGCAGTAGAAATTTGAAAGCATTTCGTTGAATAGTTTTCTTTTTATTCACATATTTTCATTTTGTCTAAACTTTTGCATCGCAGTGTATAACATCCAACCTCTCATCAATAACTATGCTTTTCAATTCTTCCATCTTGTTTCTAATACTGCGAGCATTGGTATAAAAAACCTTAAGCATGCCCAAATAGCTTTTATTCAACCTACCGTGATTTCTTAAGTCACAATTGTTGCCATGACTACCCTTATTGAACGCCCCATTTTGATTTTTAATAGAACCCAATGCGTTTGCATTCTTGTTAAGCCCACTCTTTGTCCCATGCCCCCCATTTAAACCTAGTTTTTTGACTCTAAAGCCTCAAAAACCAAACCACTAACCTTCTTAACCCCTAAATGTTACAATAAATGTTAAATTCTTATTTATATGTATGTTAACGTTTTTAAAAATAAACATAATTAATACTACACACTTAGCTTAAGTGCTACTTGGCACAATATTAGTTTTTTGTGTATAAAATAGGGTGCCTGAAAATATTGACATTTAGGATAGTATGAAAAGTTTTTTAAAAAAAACCTTGTTTCTCAATGAGGCTAGGCAACAAAAGACCAGCCTATATATATATAGTAGAGACTAGGGCTGGGACGTCGATGTCGATGTTTGAGGGTTAATGTTTTTCCAACATCAATGTTTTGGGTTCAATGTTGTTTTCGATGTCGATGTAAATTAAAACCAAAGAAAAATATACGATTTTCATAATTGTTAAAAAGTTTTCATGTCTAATCAGAAGTTGCAATGCAGTATTAATCTCATTGGAAAAAAATTCTATAATTATTATCAATGTTTTGCTTTCGGTGTTTCTGAAACATCTCAAATTTGCTGTCACGGTTTGTTTTTTTATTTTTATATCTTTTAATTATTGTTGTTGCGCGTTCAGTGTTTTTTTTTTTTTTTCTTCTTTCCATGTCCTTTTTACATTTCAACAAAAAATAATAAAAATATGCGAAAAAAAAGATTAATCTTTCTTTAACTACTAGTTGCAATTAAAGTTTTTTTTAAAGAACTAACGATGATTTAATGTCAATGGTTTTTAAACATCGTTGCTCTGCATTTAATTTTTTTTTTTTGATGATGTTTTACATTTCAGAAAAAAAAAAGTTTTATAGAAATAAGTGACAAAAAAATTACAGTTAATCAACAGTTGCAGTCTATATCTCGCTGAAAAAAGTTTTCTTAACTGACGCATAGGCGGACTTACGGGGGTGCCAGGGGGTGTGCCGCACCCCCAACATTTTTGGTTGGGTTTTGAAAATAATGAAATTAAGTATAATTCGCCAAGAAATGCAGGCGGAAAAGAACATTATTATTTAGTGTTGTATTAAAGAATGAGTGTATACTCTGTAATTGGGTATTTATTGGTACATCATTACAATTTCTTCTACTTTGAAACTACCATGGCGAAATTAAAAAAAAAAAAAAAAAAAAAACGTGACTATTGTAATAACTTTATCAGTAAAATCTGACCTGAAATCAGCAGAAAACCAGCATTTTTAAGGTAAATTTTCAAAATTTTCCATAGAAGTACCCCCCTCCCGGACTTCTTATTGTAGTGGCGCAACCAGAGGGGGCCCACAATGATCGTGCTCCCTGCCTCCCACCCTTTCTCCAGAATGCTGAGTTGATATTTTTTAAAAAATATTCTTTATTATTGAAGAGAAGGAAAGAACGCGTCTTGGGAAAATGCACCAAAATACCCAATGTTGAGAAAACATCTTAATTTCTTTCAAAAATTAAAAAATCTCGACACTTAAATTTTTCAACAGCTTCAGATTGTTAGTCAGCTAATTGTGTGCCACCCCTCCTCTCGCCCTATCCTCTTGTTTTTAATTTAATTTCTGCCTGAGTTTTTTTTCTTTTTTTTTCTATTTTGTCTGAAATTAAACAAGTCTTTAAAATTTTATTTCTTGGAAGCCCTCTACCCCGCCAAAGTTATTACGGAGCAGCAAATTTCGTCACCTGGGCTTCAATTTAGCAAAATTTCCTTTGAAAATCCTCCAAATACCAAACACGGTAAAAGATCGAAAATTGCTTAAAATTTCGTTTTAGAAGCTTCAATTTCGTAAAATTTTCGGATAAGGGCAAACCACCCTTTATCCATCATTAAAAATCATTAAAATTTTACTTTTCTAAATTACAGTTCCGAAAAGTCTAAAAAGGAGAACCTTTTGGCACAGCAGGCTTTGAAATCCTAAGAATTGACATGCTTAGGACTTCAAGTCTTCTTACCGCCAATGGAAGATTGAAGCCAGTAGCCTTAAATCTTCCTTCTAATACCATGGAATATTGCACACAAGAACTTTGTTTTTAGAACTTCAATTTCGAAAATTTTCAGGGTAGAGCCCCATAACCCCCTCCAATAACCGCATAAAAAATTGTCTAACATTGCGTTTTTGGAACTTAAACTATGAAAAATTGAAGATCTGGTAGATAGGAGGGGGGAGCTTTTTTTTATCTGTTTTCAAAAAATCCATCGGGACAATCCTACAATCAAGCTCATAAGACTTAAATTTCTAAAAATATAATCGGAGACCCTCGTACCTTTCTTCGCCCTCAACTTCGTCTCGCTTCTAACATTAAAAAATTATTTAAAATTTCTTCCATAATTTTAAATGTTAAGAAGTTCCGAATCTCTATTGTTACTGGATATGGTCTACGTCGCGTTTTTAGGATGTAAATTTTGAAAAAAATTTGGGCAAGCTTTTCAATATCCCTTTTTCTAATATCATTCAAGACGTCTATGATACTAAAAATTATGTTTTTAGAAAGACAATTGGATGAGAGGTATAGCACACCGTTCTCTTTCAATAATACGAGCTGACACTTCCGTATGAAATCTGAAAAAGAAAAAACTAATATTTGAAAAAATTTAAGGCGGGAGAGACTTAAAACGTCTCCTCCTAACATTACTGAATATTGCTGTAAAACTTCGTTTTTTAGGACTTGTATTTCGAGATGTTTCTTGGAGAGAGAACCAAAACGCCTCTCTCGTCACATCATCAAAGTTTGTCTACAGTTGCGTTTTTGGAATTTCAACTTCGAAAAGCTGTGGGGAAGGTGATCGATTTTGCTCCATTTTTCAAGAAATTGATCGGGGACAGTCCTTAAGATAAGCCCCACCTCTTAAATGAGCGTCAACAAATACCGCCTATAATCGCGTTTTTAGGACTTTAATTTCGAGAAGTCTATGTGGCAGTTCCTGTGAACTTTTCTTTCCCCTCACAGCACCAGAGGCAGTCTAAAACTGCATTTTCAGGATTACAATATAAAAATTTTTCCTGAGGATAATCTCCCAAACCTGCCTATCAAATGGAGAAAAAACTAAAAGCAGGATTCGCCAACGTGGGCCCAGCCCGAAAAAAACTCACCGAGATTTTTCGGGTGGGCCCACTTGAAATGACACACTATGTCGGTGAAGTGGCTTTTTTTCACAATTTACTGCACATTGAAAACATTTATTTCAGAAACAAACTAAACATTTCAAATATTTTGATCAATATCAAGTCTAGAAATTGGTACTGATCAGTTTAGTTATAACATTGAGTTTATTATGATATTTAGTGTTGGTCAACACGTGGTCCAGAAAAAGGCATCTTCCTTTCTAAACAAACTTATTAAGTATTAGAAATAAAATTGTGCATCTGAATTTGAGTTATTTGTTTATTTATTTGAATATTTAGAGGATCAAACTAAACAGGAACTATTTCAATCCATAAATTCAATTCAATATCAATTTAAAATATTTTATCATATTAATTTTAAAAAATCAATATAGCATTGCTTTTTACAGATAAAAAATTCTTTAGAGGGTCACAGTGACCTCTCTTCATGGCTCCCGACTCTTTAAAAATTTTACGTAGCAAGCAGTAGTTTGGTATACAATGTTTGAATAGAGAATGATATTAAAATGACTCTCTTGAAAGGAAAACCCTGATATTTGATTAAAAACCCAGACGGGCTGGGTTTTTTCAAACTCTGCTTAAAACTGTTTTCTGGTTGCTCCACTGGCTTGTTGTCCAGGGAATCACCCCCCCCCCCGATTTCTGCTACTGTTGCACCCCTAGAATTTGCGGTCTAAGTCCGCCCATGAACTGACGTCGTTATCTTACAGTTGATGCTTTTTCAGGAGACAAAAGATGTATCTAATTGAGTGATATGAAGAGGCGCTTGTAATGGGGAGTAACTGAATAATAACTATATATCAAAATGTGTAAGAAATTAAAGAAAAAAGATCAATGTTTTGAAACATCGATGTTTTGGGGTTGATGTATCAATACCAACGATGGCCTTATTTTCCAACATCGATGTTTTGCCTTCGATGTCGCACCCCTAGTAGGTAAGAGAGAAGGTCGCTACTTATCTCTTTTGTTTTTTGTATAACTTTATTTGCCTTGTATTAAAACAAAACCTCATAGGTTCAGAACCCAAGTGTACTAAATACTATGTAGTGTAAAACAGTGGGGTTTAGGTATGTTATTTAAATAAATGACTTAAAATTTATTAAAAGAAAAAACAATAAAAGTGAGAAAAAATAATTGTCTTACTTCGACACTGGAATGTAATTTTCAACTAATTCCTTTATTTCTGGATCTTTTAAAGCTCTTTTAACCAACTTACGAGACTTTCTTTCTTCAGTTATTTGATGACGCTTTGCAGCATGGAACCTAATCTGCTTCACTTTTTCCTTCAATGCAGTAAACTTCTACACAGAAAAAAAGCACTTTTCACTCTAACTGAAAAGACAACATGCAATCAAAGGCACCAAGAACTAAAATTTTTGGGCACAGCTGGAACTTTAAATTTGCTGAGTAAAGCTCCACAAATTTTACCAAATCAGAGCATTTTTTAACATGGGGACTAGGGGACACTAATGTCGCCTAGCAAGGGCGTATTTAAGGGGGGGGGGCCCGAGGGGGCCCGCCCCCCCCCGAAATCGAGAAAGATTTTTTCAAAAGTAGGTGTTCGGTTCGTGTTTGCTCAAAAAAAAAAAAAAAAATCCTTGAGAAAAAAGCCCACTCTCTGTTAACATTGTTTTCAAAGGTGTATATAAGGGAGAACTCCAGAGGGTTTTTCCCTCCTATGTCCCCCCCCCCCACCCGAAAAAAAATTCGGATTTTTTTTTTTTTTTAATAAAGGTAATTATTATTATTCGTTTTAAGTTTACTCTTAAATTATTTACATACTTTTAGCTTGAAATACAAAAAAAAAAAAAATAAATAAATAAATAATTATTGCTAATAATAATTCGTTAGATGGCACCAGGCAGTGGTGCAACCCAAGAAGGTCAGGGAGCCCTTGCGCTTTACTCAATAGAAAAAAGAACGTGTCTTGGGAAAATGAAGATATTTCAATTAGAAAACGCATAGAAAAAATCCCAATCATTTTGAATAGAAATCTTTAAATGAAAAATACTCAACGTAGATTATTAGTCAGCAAATTACGTTTCTCTCTTTCTTCTCATTCCTCCTTTTTTTCTAGTCAGTCAGGAAATAAGAGTCTTTAAAATCATGCTACACTCAATAAATTTAAAATAAAGTGTAATCATTTCTCCCCGGCAAGAAATTTTAAAATAAAGTGTAAGTATTCCTCCCAGTAAGAAATTTAAAATAAAGTGCAATCATTTTCGGTTTTAGTTTTTTCACAAATAATTTCCAACAAAAAAAAAAAAAAAAAAATCGAAAAGAGGTAGAAGTTCAAGCCGGCCGAGCTAGAAGGAGCACGTAATTTTCAATCTCTTTACCAGTGATGAAATTAAAGAATAGACTGCCTCTCAGTGGCGGGTTTAGGGTAGGAAGTCGAGGCCCGTATATCCCGCCAAGCATGCATTCAAAGAAGGCTGAGATCTTAAAATTTCGCTTTTACAACGTGTAATTTAATTGCAGTTTCAAGACTTCAATATCCAAAAATTTTCGGAAGAGAGTTCTTTTCCCGCTTCTTCTTCAATACCCTGGTCAAACATCGCCTCAAATGGCATTTTAGAGGTGTAAAATTCAAACAGTTAACGGTAGTTGATATCCCCCTTACTTTTCTATAGTCTTTAGCTCTAAAATGTGTTTTTGGAAAAGAGAGAGCTCGCGAATTACAGTCTCTATGCCCAAAAATTTCCAGAAGAGTCCCTAAATCCTTTTATCATCCTAAATGTTCTCAGACAAAGACAAAGCCTAAAAGCAGTTGTTCCTATCAAGAATCATGGCGTAAGCGGCGCTATTGAATTATTTTTAAGGGGCGTTTTTAAAAGTTTTTGTTTTCTTTTTCTTTCACGTGTGGCTCTCGTTTTTAGAGGGATTTTCGTGGAATTCTTGAATGATAAGTTTTTGCTCTTGGGGGTAATGGGCACCTCTGCTAAAAGTAAAATTTTGAACCTTCAGTTTCAAAAAATAGAGCTTAAAATTGCATTCTTGAAGCTTCAATGCCGCAAAATTTCGGGGCACAGCGCCTGAATCCTGCTTTTTCTCTTGACGGTATTAAAGATAACCTAAATAAAAATGTTTTTAAAACATTAATTTCGAAACATTTCGGGAGAGAGTCCTTGCTAACGTTACTACCAAAGATGGTCTAAAGTAAAGATGACTTAAGGTTTCAATTTTGAAAAAAGGTAGCATAAATATTTTAATTTTGAAAAAAGTTTTGGAGGGAATTTTAAAACTTCGTAATTTTCTATCTTTTCCAAAAATTACAATATTTTAATTCAATTTTAAAATTTCTACTTGTTTTACAGTAATAGCAAAAAAAAAAACTGGGGGGGGGGGCTAAGCTTGATTATATGGGCCCCCTCCGAAATAAAAACCTATATACGCTACTGTCGCCTAGTGAAAAAAATTTGTCGTCTAGAAAATGCAAAACAGAGTCACTGTGCGACATTGTAAAATCCAACATTTGGTCACTCCTAGTTTTCGGAAACAGAATTCTTTCTTTCTCTTTTTTTCCCCTTCCTGAAAGCCTCTATCGCTTCTCCTACAGCTTCCAACAAAACCTCCTTTTTTCTGCCCAATGATGTTGGTAAACAGAAAGAGGTGAGGTGACTCTTTCCCATTAAAAACACGCTTTGGATTCTTTTAGCGTGAAATATGATCTCTAGGAATGAAAGCCGCAAAGTTGATCGAGGCCCAAAGCGGTGACAGTTTAACTGCCCAGTTATCAGTGTCAGATGTTCTGAGGTGGGGGAGACAGAGCTAAAACACCGCCCATAAGGCTCAGGGCTCCGCTCCAGACGGTGTACTAATGTCTCACCAGACAGACTGCGCAAGTACTTTGAATTTCCCATTTTGTCCATCCTCAAATTACCCAAAGGGATGGGAGCTTGTCAATGAAAATTTATTGTAACTTTCCCTAGAAGATGGCTATTTTAAAGGCTTGGTTCGGGGATTTAGTCATAAAATGTTTACAAGAAGTACAGGGTGGGGGGAACTGTTTTTTTTCTAGAAAACATAAATCGCTCATACAACAGCTGGAACCAAAGGCCGAAATTTGTTGAAATGCTGTGGAAGAGCAATCAGTTCTTTTCTAATTGTGCATCTGAACGTAAATTTTTTTTTCTTCCGGAAAGTTGCGCCTGGAGTTAGAAGAACTGCACAAATAAATGATGTAAATAACTTTAATGCTTAACAAAATTTTAATATTTTGTTTATCATTATTGTCATTTTTTTTGTTATTATTATTATAATTATAGTTTCAAAGGGGCTCTTGTATTCCGGAAATTAAAAACAAAGACTATACTTTAATATGCTTTTTTTGTCTTTTGTATTTTACATTTAAAAATAAGACCGCACTCTAACACCGCAATGAGTAAATATTATTGCTTTTTTTTCTGCCTGATCATACAACTGCCTGCATGATAATTTGCAATTTTTAACTTTAGTATTTTATGATTTTTTTTCTCAAAAATTGATAGATGGGATTTTCGGTTAAAGTTGTGCCCATCTATCTTTCTAAGGACGCAGAGTTAGCGTCCTGTTAAGAGCTCGAGTGAAAAAAAGAGGATGACTATGTAACAATAAACTATTTATTTAACTAATGTAAATGGCTAAAAGAATAAACAACGGTAGTAAAAAGTAGAAACAGCAAAAACAGTCCGTAAACAATAATAAACATTACCAAAAACTAAATACAGATAATGCCCTGCCATTATATAAAACGATCAGTTAGCTAATCCTCAAAAAGGTTAAGGCATTTAAAAGCCAAGACACGCTCAAGGTTGGTGCGAGTCGGCTTGCCTTTTACGAGTCAACGGCTAAAGGGGTGACCGGACTGAGCACCGATAAAGATCATCAAGTGCTTTTATATCAGTCTCATTTGCATATGAGATCGCCCATTGGGCCAGGCTATTGGCCAAAGCACTAGGAATGTGTGAATGACGTCGTACGCCAAAGGGTTGATCATGGCATGTGTTCAAGGTGTGACGTCATGAGCCTGATTAGCATATTAAAACAGTTCAGTTGTTCCTTTAAGGAACGAAACATAAATAATAATAATGGTAATCTAATCATTTCTAAATACTAGACTGCCTAGTCTATCAAAAATTACAATGTACTTATGTTCCTAAAAATTGAATTTTTGCATTGAGACTTGCTACAATTCCTCCTTACCCAGAAATTAGCATCTGCAAACCTGCTGCCCTAGTTTCAACTCCAAAGGAAACATTTTCTATTTTAATAGTGATTTTAAGGCAAAACGGAAGGGGGGAGTTTGTTTTACACTCTTGAGAAATTAGAAAATAAATGTTTTTTTTTTTTTCGAATATTTTAAATACATTTGCCAATTAACTGCATGAAAAAATGTTCAAATATCTCAAAGCGATAGATTACAGAAAGCAAATTGAAATTTGGGCACTAAAATATTTTTTTAACAGAAAAATTAAAAGAAAAATAATGAATGTAGCTAAATATTTTTAAATTATATGTTTTTTGATGATAAACATACAATGTAAAGTGTTTAGGTAGTTTGATGTTATAAAAAACAAAAACAAAAGAATTTACAAATTGTGATAGCAGAGGATAAATAGCTATTTAGTTTTAGCAGACAAAGAAAAAAGCATTTTCTTTAATCTTGTCCCGTTTATTAAGTAAAATGAAAACTTCCTGCAAATACTCGACTCTTTTCTATTTTTCTTATAGTTATTTAATGCTGTTTTATTACTAAGGAAATATTTAAGAACCACCTTTCATCAATAAATATCTGAACCGGATATTTAAATGTAACAAAAAATAAAAAATTATTGTTGGGCATAAACAATTAGGTATATATTGTTAGGCATAAACTATTAGGTTCATTCCTTTAACTTATCCCGCCAGAAAAGAAAAAAAAGTTTTATTTTTGTTACATTTTTTTAGATTGAATATAAAAATATTTTTGAAAAAAAAAAAAATTGAAACGACTTCAGAACTTCACTCGACAAGTGCTCTAAAAAGTAAAAAATAATTTTATTCTTTGAACACCCATTGATACTACATTTAAACATAAGTTTTGAAGTCGGCGCAAAAACACTAAATAGAATCAAACAAAACTATAATTCAACTATAAATATAAATTTCAATGAATCCAGGTTCTTTAATCACATTCTCATACACTACATTAACAACACAACCACATATATATGCAATGGTACAAATATTCAACTTTTAATTTTCAATGGTTTCATTGAAAAATGTTGGCAAAATATAGTTGAACATCCTTTTATCTATAGTTTTTACGCCGACTTCAAAACTTATGTTTAAATGTAGTATCAATGGGTGTTCAAAGAATATAATTATTTTTTACTTTTTAGAGCACTTGCCGAGTGAAGTTCTGAAGTCTATTCATTTTTTTTTTCAAAAATATTTTTATTTTATTCTTTTTAGTGTAAATGTACTTCCGAAATAAGGTAATGTTTCCATTACGAAACTTCACCTAATTTTTTAAGTAAACTAGCTGCGTGGCCCAGTGTTGCACAGGCTACCTCTGAACAAAATATTAACAAAACTTGAACATTTTGTAAGACTGGGCGCCTTACTAATTGTTTTTCAAAGGTTCTTTTATTTTTGCGTTTCCCCGTGTAATATTTTACTATATATTTATTACATACATATCATAGCGTGATGTAATTAAAATAGTTTTTTATAGATTGTTGTCTTATAAACGTGGGTGAAACCGCGGGCACAGCTATGCCATAATAAAGGTCATATCCATGCAAAGAATTTCTCATTTTTTGTTCCAGTTAAAAATACTATGTACGAGGCTCGCTAATGAGTTTCATGTTTGATTCAGTTAAGCTTTCATTCAAAATTCTCATTATCATTATTATTACTGTTTCATATCAACAACGATTTATAACAATGGATTTCATATTTAATCATTTCGGACAAATCGCTTTAAATTTGAGCAAAAATGTGAAGATTTTTCTCAATTTCTTCAGAATCCCGTTATCAAACCTTACGTTAGCCTGAAAAATGACGAATCTATCGGTAACAGAATTTTTGAAATTGGTTCAGGCGTCTTCAAGTAATCGTATAAATTCATATAAAATTTCAAAAAGATCATATACATGAATTTCATTATGTAATCCAGACGCCTTACATTCAAAATTGTCATAATTACGATTACTGTGATCCTGATTTCTATTTCGATCGATTTCTTCAGGTTCCTGTTGTCAAACCCGGACGAGACAATGGGACCAATCGGAAATGAAACCCTTTCGAACAAAAAAAGAATTTTTTAAATTGGCCCAGGCGTCTTTGAGTAATCTTATAACATACAAAAAAAAAAAAAATATTCTCCGACGAATTGTATAACCTCCCCCTTTGTTGAAGTCGGTTAACAAATTTACAAATATTGGGTAAAATTTTCCAATTTTTTTTTGAAATAATTTTTAAACTAGGGATGCAACGAATAGTGATTTGGCCGAATACCAAATATTCGGCCAAACTCAAGGCCGAATATTCGGCTATTCGGCCGCCAAATAGTTAACTTGTTTTTGTTAATAATCAAAGCAAAGGTTGCATTTAAAGCACACTTTTGTGTGATTATGAGTTCAATACAGATTATTAAAGATTTTAAAAAATAATTTGGTGTATTTTTTTTTTTGAAAATGGTAGCATTTGTTCAAATTTCAAGAATATTCGGCCATATTCGGCCAAAAAATTACTAAAATGAAGACCAAAGAAGAATGAACTTCCTTACCAATTGTTCTTAAAGACCAAAGCTCTATATTTAAGCTTCTAAAAAAGTTTCATAAAACTCTTCCAAATAAAGAAGGGGAAAAAATAAACTGAAATGATTCAGCATGGAAATGTATCATACAGTTTTTCATTGTATTTAGTGTTAACATTTACCAAAATTAGTGGCAACAAGCCATATTTCTCTGTGAGAAATGTTAATATTTGAAGGTATTCCAACAAAAAAAAATATATTTAGATAACTCATAGACTTTTTTTCGTGTAGGCACCAAGACAAAAATCGACTGTTATCGTTCTTAGAACCCGAATTTGAAAAATCGAAATGGTTTAAGTAGTGAGAATTAAATTTACGAACCTATCTTAATAGAGCAGAAAGTGAATTTCGGAACGAGATGCTCACTACATGTACATGCCAAATGTAATGAACACTTATTTTCCAAATCTGGTAAAATTTTAAGAAAAGAAAAAGAAAGAGACCTATCTCCTAAAAATGTTTTCTGCACCATAATCTGTTTGCACAGAAAAAACTTAGCTTTATGATTTTCACAATTGCAAATATTACAAAGAATATTTTTGAAATGTTATGAATCTGAATTAACAATGCTATTTTTATATTTTAAATTCTCATATTAAATTTTTTTTTAATAAAAGATCGGGAAGGAAGCATATTTCTATCATACTATTTCATTTTTTACGCATTTTATTTTGATAAACAAAGAACTGACCATTGTTTCATGTATGATTTATGCTTAAATTTTATTAACCCCTTCCCGGCTTATCCCGAGCTGGACTCGGGCAAGCGAAATGTTCCATTCTGGCTCATCCCGAGTGTAGCTCGGGCACGGTGAAAATTAACACTGCACAACCAGTCTTTCAAGAATTATTTCACATGTCCCTTTTATGGTTTCGGATGCTTTTATTTACTATTGTTGCTACTAGATAACATAACTATACAGTGTTTTGAGCTGTAGATTTAAGATAAGAGTAGGTGCCGAATCCAAAGTATAATGATTTCTGCCATACAGAAAGCCAACTTTGCAGGTAAATACTCATTTATTTAAATAGATATTTTTACATTTATTTTTAGGAAATGTTGCATGCGAATGATGCTATTATATTTAAAAAGATATGTATGTATGAAAATAAGCATAAAAAATTGACATTTTTTGATCCGTAATCCCGAAATTACTCATTTATTTAAATAGATATTTTTACATTTATTTGCATGAAATGTTGCATGCGAATGATGCTATTAT